>JAOPUL010005356.1:15870313-15880603 GCA_027564515.1 Octopus rubescens
ATATATAGATATAGATATATATATAGATAGATAGATATATATATATATATATATATATATATATATATAGAGAGAGAGAGAGAGAGAGAGAGAGAGGGAGAGAGAATGAGAGAGAGATTCAAATGTCAGACATCAAATAAGTTAGCATCGATTTAGTGATACCAAAACATCACATACCCCAAATGGAATGCCTTTTGCCATAAGTCTGTTCAATCAGAATAGGCCTAGGGTTAAACAGTAGCAATCCTTTCCTTCCACAATGACTTTTGCAAGTATTTTTTCTTCATCATTCTCTTACACAGACCTATTATCTATTCACAGTTTGGTTTATTGTCATACAGTGTCTCTGAAACGTTTTGTTTTCTTTCATGTGTGTCTTATATTCTCCTCACATCTTTACCTTCATTTTCTCCTTGTCATGACTAACCTGTAATTGCTTACTTGCCTACCTGCCTGCTTGCCAAGTAGGAGCTTCATCTTCCTAATTCTATAACTGAATGCATCCAGCATCTGTATTCTGTATGTAGTTCCACTTTACTGAGCAGAACAACATTCGTCACATACTTAAAGTTAACTGGGTAGCTTTGCAATTATCACAACCCTATCTGACGATTGTCTTCTATTTCATTTTACTGGCATAGGCATGGGAGTGTGGTTAAGAAGTCCGCTTCCTAACCACATGGTTCTAGGTTCAATCCCATTGTGCAGCACCTTCAGCAAGTGCCTTCTACTATAGCCCTGGGCTAACTAATGCCTTATGAGTAAATTTGGAAGAAGGAAATTGTGTGGAAGCATGTCATGTATATATATATATATATATATATTACTTGTTTCAGTCATCAGACTGTGGCCATGCTGGGGCACCGTCTTTCAATTTTTAGTCGAATGAATCGACCCCAGTACTTATATTTTCAAGCCTGGTACTTATTCTATCGATCTATTTTGCCGAACTGCTAAGTTACTGGGACGTAAACTAACCAACACCGGTTGTCAAGCGGTGGTGGGGGACAAACACAAACATAAGGACACACACATAGATATATACATATATATATATATATATACGACGGGCTTCTTTCAGCTTCCGCCTACCCAATCCACTCACAAGGCTTTGGTCAGCCCGATCTTATAGTAGATGACACTTGCCCAAGGAGCCACGCAGTGGGACTGAACCCGGAACCATGTGGTTGGGAAGAAAAACTTCTTACCACACAGCCACGCCGCGCCTATTTATATGTATTAAATTATATTATTTTTCATGTTATATAATAACAATAATAATAATAAGGCTTTCAAATTTTTAAAGTCCACTTTTCCGTAACTGGTACTCACTTTATCGACCCCGGAAGGATGAAAGGCAAAGTCGACCCCGGTGGCATTCGAATAATAATAATAATTAATTTCTTTAATTGGCCACAAGGGCTAACAAATGGAAAACATTAAATGACAATACAAAGAGGGGACAATATACAAGAAGGTTTTCAAGTTCGTGTAAAAAGTAAAACAATAAAACAATGAAATTAACAACAAGCAAAAGTCTCCCAACAGGGGGAGGCGCTCGGTGGTCCCGGTGGAAAGAAAACCCCACAAAAGAACCCAAGGGGGCCTGGTCAACAGGGTGTGAAGAGCCCTTCTCCTTCCAATTTCTTCACAGGTGTATACTCAGAATTGATCATTCTTCCAACATTTACCCATCTTTTGACAAACTTGCTAGAAGACAGCACTCGCTTCTTCACTCTCACTTTCCTCTTCAAGTGATACTTGAAAAAGTTGATAAGGCCTTGGCCGAAGAGGAAAGTGCTAGTCCTTAGCCCTTTCAGACGTGTCCACCATACCATCTCTTTTGCCACAGCAACTAGACAGAAAAAGATCGCACGCCCTTCTTTGTTAAAGGAGGGCGGCGGCTCAATCTTCACAATGGATCCGGCAGATAACTGTATAGGTCCTACACGCGACAGCAGCTGTTCGACATAAACCCACAGGTCGGAAATGCCGGGACACTGGACGAGGGCGTGCAGGACAGTTTCGTTGCCCTGCGCGCACCTCGGGCAGGTCCGGTTGGCGGTGCCTCCGTGCCTGTAGAGTTTATGAAAATAATAATAATGTACACATGTGTAAAGAAAGGAGTGAAAGGAAAAGTCAGAGAAATCCCAAACCCTGTTATAGATGCGGAGACCTACATTTTAAGAAAGATTGCCCCTTTAAAGATAAAAAAATATTTTCAGTGCGATAAAATTGGGCATAGACAGTCAAAATACTGGTTTTTAAAAAATGTAAAAAAGGAGAAAACAATACTGCAACTACACTAAGCTTTATTAATTATGAGAAAACCTTCGATAGCATTCTTATCTCAGGTGTGCTTGAAGTTCTTTATTATCAGGGAATACATCAAACTGATATAGAGATTCCTAGAAAAATTGTCGATGAGAGTTCACACTGAAATGGAAAGTATCTATATTACAGAAAGAGGATTAAGGAAAAGGTATATAATATCACTCAAATTCTTGAATGTTACACTGGAAAGCATATTTAGATAGCTTAACTGGTATGAGAAATAAATAAATATAAATGACACTTATGAACTGAAACTCTTATGACCTATACAGTTAAATGAGCTGTCTGGATATTTTATGATAATGTTGTTGTTGGAGGATGTAATGTTGATTAAATACGAACATCTGACTCGGTTTGTGATTTGCCATGACATTTATTTACAGCTATTTTTTACAAGTTGAAAAAGTGTTTTTAGATGTGTAAAATGTAGACAGATGTACAGTAAAACATATGAGCGTATGTTCACTGGGTTGGTTGTTAAAGGTCACATAATAATAACAACAATAACATTTCAAATGTGAAACCTGAAAACCGAAACAATCCCTATGGTAACAGGTACTTTGGAAATGATAAAAAGTACATATAGGTGCAGGCGTTGCTGTATGGTAAGAAGTTTATTTCCCAATCACATGGTTTGTGGTGTTTTGCTGGTAGCTGTGTTGGAGGGGAGGACTGGAGGCTGAGGGGGGGCGCAGTTGCCGATTGGAAGTGGGGTCAATGGGATACCACCGGAAGCGCTGCTGCTGTGCATGCGCTCCACCCAGTGACCAACGGTCAGTTGGTAGATAGCGGTCGGCGAGAGAAGACGAGCGAAGACGGCAGAACGAAACCACGTGGAGCGGAGTGAGGAAAGAGATCCCGAAAAAGGTAAGACCGTGCAGTTTTTGTTTTCCCTCTCTCCTTCCAGTTCTTCTTTATTGTGTCCTGACTTTATCCTCCTTCACACTACAGTCTACACACATCAAACCTATCCCATTTTCACAATTTCTTTAACTCTGTCATTTGTGCAGCAAAGACCCAAACTTAAATCTGAAGAAATGTATCAATTTTTCTGTAGAAGTTTTCTTAAAAAGTTGCAGGACACCACTCTTTGTGTAGCTCGAACTGTCACTTAAATGACAGCAAATTATTCAAAAGCATAGTATGAATTTCTTTTTTTTTACTTTCCAACCTTCAGATAAAATGTACTACTTTCTATAACTTTCTTTTTATTATTGTATAAGTAATTCAAGCTTTACCCACCTTTCTTTTTTAAAGGGGATAAAAACAATCAACCTTTTGATCAGAAGCTTCTTTACCCATAGCAATATCAATCCAATATTAAATCCTCTCAGCCTATAATCAACCACCCAGAAATCCTATCCCATGTCACCTAAAATTTTATTTACATTCCCAACAATCTCATTTACTCTATTGCACGTAAGCTTTGCAATGCTTAAAAAACAGGACATTATTTTGGGGATTATTGCTGAGATCATCTAACATTCAGAACATTAGAGCTTCACCATGTCTGCTGCTCACTTTTCAATTCTTTGAATCACTTATCCAGCCACATCTACATCTATGTATTTGCTCATACATGCAAACCTAATACTTATCACATCTCCATCCTTAATATGGCTTCCCCTGACAAATATTGACAGTTATTTTTTCTTTAATAGTTATCCATTTTTTTTTTAATCATGTTTATCATATTTTCAAATTTGCAGCTTATCATGTTTTCAAATTTGCACGAATCTGTGCTACTTGCATTCAAGTACATGAGCTAATCTTACCTTTTACACTGCACACACACACACACCACCCCATCTTATAATACCAGTACTGTTTTTGTTGCAAGCTTTATTACTATGTGTACTATTCATACTATTGTACCACTTAATCTACTGAGATTGTTTCTATATTATCAACTCTCCATTCACTTTATCTCTTACGACTTTTAGTACCACCGGTTTTGCCTCTTCCTCTATCCTATTCTTTCCTATTGTTATCTTCTTACCTATTTAGTCAGCACCATCAGAAAATATTTCACAGTACTGTCCTTGCCTGAAATAAAAGCATACAAACTTTCTTCCTCTACAAATGATGCATTTTTAACATTACATACATTTGATTCAGTTATGCAATTTCCTTAGACTTTCATTAATATGTTCTAGTTATTTTACATCTGTTTGACAATTTTCACAAATCTGTATTTTGTTGGAGGAAGTTTCTTTAAAAATTAACTAAACACATTGCACCACTTGATCAGGAAACTATTATAAGTTATGGTCAAACTACAAAACTTACTATTATAATTGTGTTAGTGTCTGGCACAATAATCTACTTTAAGTGCTTAGCACATCTTAGAGCAAATCTTACTGCAAACAATATAGATATCTAAATTTGCCACCACTAACATATCACCAATGCAAAAATATATCCTGCTTTTTTAAGAGGGTAGGGTATGATTTGAGGGAATGACAGCTGGCTGCTATTTCTGAAAAGCTAGAATCCCTTACTGGCTCAATCCATTAGAGTAGGATGGGATGGAGGAGTTAATAAACATTTTTTCAATGCAATTTTGGTTGTAGTATAACTCTTTTAGCAGCATTTAGTCCGTCTCTACGTTCTGAGTTCAAATTCCGCTGAGGTCGACTTTGCCTTTCATCCTTCCGGGGTCGATAAAATAAGTACCAGTTTAACACTGGGTTGATATAATCGACTTATCCCCTCCCCCAAAATGGCTGGCCTTGTGCCTAAATCAGAAACCATTATTCTTGAGAAATAACCCATAGTGTATGATAAACATTTGGCTTCAAATCTATAATACTTGTGTCCCATTGAATAATTATAATTTCATATCTTATGGCTAAAGAATAAAGAACTCAGAGGAGGGCTGGCCTCTAGACATATATTACGAAGGCCCACCACTGTATGGACATGTACTGATGTTATGTGAACCAGTGTTCCTGCCTAAGTGTTAAATAAGCTCTGTGCTTCAAAAGGTAAGCTCGGGACCCTAACAGAGTAAACTAAATTATTTACTAGATGACAATAAGGGAAATCATTACTGAATCTTCCCCCCCCCAAAAAAAAATCTTTAGGCTTTGCCATGGGGGTCCACGATTGCCAACATCTGTACTACAGATACAGTAAATGAAGAAAATAGAGAGAGAGAATTGCTCAACACAGCCACAGTAGATAAAATAGTCAATAAGCATCAGCTTTAACCCTTTAGCATTCAGTTTACGCCATGGAACGTAGCATTTATTTATTCCCATTGTTTTGAATTAATCATGTATTGTCTCATAGCTATGATATTTCAATGAGGTGATTGTTTATTTTTAGAACGACATTGTAGGGTCTGTATGAGAGGCCAGATCTGGCCAGTCTGAACATAAAACAGGTAGAATATTTGGGCCGGATATAGTCGGTTTAAATGCTAAAGGGTTAATTTGCAGCACCTCAATTATTAAATGTTGAACTTCCATAAAACACCAAGATGACAAAGATATTGCTAAAGTGATTTGAACTTGATAACCTGCAGATTCTTGTGCTAAATGAATTGGGAAGCTTATAAGGCAATGAAAATTCAAAACACAAAATATTTGTTTAATTATACACCATTGTAGGTAACAAGTGGAGTAAAATTATTTTCCATTTGAAAATCAGTAAACTCAGAAAAATAAAAACCACTAATTTAGGTATCTTTTACTTGTTTCAATGGATCATGCTGGAGCACTGCCTCAAAGGATTTAGTCCTTATTTTTTAAGTTTGATACCTATTTTATTGGCTTCTTTTGCCAAACTACTATGTCACAGGGACATAAACAAGTCAAAGCTGGTTGTCAGGTAATGATGCTAGAGTCAAACACAAAAACACACACTATATATATATATATATATATTATATATATACACACACACAGGGGCCACAAGTACTACAAGCTCTTCAAACCATACAATGTCAAGGTGAGCTACTCCTGCTTAGATAACATTGCTTCTAATATTGCATGCTACAATAGATGCAAATATGCACCTGCACAACCTCCAACCTGTAACTGCTGAAACCTTACTAGCTGCCCTCTAGGAGGATTCTGCCTCTCAAGGGCTGTAATCTACAGAGCCACCCTTACACCATCCAGTGGCATCACAATGCACTATATGGGTATGACAGCCAATAATTTCAAGAGAAAGTACACACAGCACATGCACTTGCTCAGATGCAAGGATAGAGTGAATTCCACTTTGTCTTGTTTCCTCTGTACGCTCTGTGACCTCCGTAATGAAACACCCATCATCGAATGGACCATCATCAACAGGGCACCTGCAATTGCCAGCTTCTCCTCCATGAAAGACTTGCACATCCATCATCAACAGGAAATATGAACCCTATTGCTTCCTGGTGAACTTCAAACCATTAGTTGCCAACAACCCAGATATACCATCTTAACATCAGCCGCTCTCCAACCATGGACAGGGCTCCCAACTACAAATGCCTATGCAGACTGACCCAACCTTATGCATCCTCTACTTTTGCCTCCATAAATGTGGCATGTACACAAACACATGTATGCACACTCCTTTTCCTAACACCACTCCAGACACCAGCAGCTACCTGTCCAACAAATTCCCCTTTCTAATGAAACTAGCGCCACTGATTCGTCGATCTTACTGACAACACCATGTGACCCATCTTGGACCTCCTGCGCCCCTCCATTCAGTAATCTGAGCTTCTGTATGAAGCCTACAAAACTAAGTTGCATGGAGCTGAATCAAACTATTGAGAGAGAGAGAGAGACAGATAGAGAGAGAGACAGACAGACAGATTACCGGACCGGGTGATGCATTATGTCCTTGAGCAAGACACTTTATTTCACATTGCTCCTTCTACCTGGAGTTGCGACCGATACTATCTGCAATTGAAAGATCAATGGAAAACACTGTTTCCTCAGTCTGATCGTCTGTCATATATACACACACACAGCTTTCATCTACCAAATTCACTCACAAGTCACTGGCCAGCCTGGGACTATAGCAGAAGACACTTGCCCAAGGTGCTGAGTATTAGGACTGTAACCAAACGCCACATAGTTGCAAAGCAAGCTTCTTAACTAGACAGCCATACTATTACTGAACTTTTTATAAAAGTTGTAGATATAGCAATAAATATTACATTAATGTAAGGATGTCACATAAAATGGAGGTAGCACAAGAACACTAAATATACTGCAATATTTTCCAGTGTATTATCGTGTTTTACACTTTGATTCTATTCATGAGTTTCTCACTTGGAAAATATTGCAGTATATTTAGTGTTCTTACTCTACGTCCATTTTATGTAACATCCTTACATTTTGTATATTTTTTTTTTTTTACTGCCTCTGTCACTCATCTCTATTTTATATTACATTAAATGTATTTATTTAGTGTAATGTTTCTTGTCATATCTAACACACACACACACACACACAGTGGGCATGAGAGAGAAATTAAAGCATAGCAAGTTTTGCTGTATAAATCAGATAAGCATTGTAATTCAAAAACTCGAGGCACTGATTTCATGCCTTCGCAATATTTCCCAGTTAGTTTTGCAAGTTATATTAATAGCTGGGTTTGAGCAGTATAAAACTTAAAAACTTGAACCACACCTACAACATTATATATGACATGAGGAAGAATCAACAGTCAGTTGAAATTATAACTTGAAAAAAATCTTGACAATTAGAAATAAAAAGAAATTTTTAAAAACTCTAATAACTTTTTAATTTTATTTATTCATTTTACAAGGTGATAGATTATCGAATAAAAGTCAAACATGAATTATAAATTAATGGCCTACTTTAATTCCAAACAGGCATTTGACTCTTACAACATTGTTTAAAATAGAAATCATAAGTAGAAAAATGTTTTAAATTCTATCCACTTTTGTCAAGACATTGTCAAAGTAAGACTATAATCCTTAATACTACTTTTAAAGAAAATTATCATTAGTGATATTCACAAAATTATCCTCATTGGTTGGCATCCAGTTAAAATCCCTAGGCAAAACAAAAATAAAATAACCAATTTATTAACAAGCTTGACCTGCTAGTAACAGTAGTCAAATCAAACTCATACACTATATAAAAACAATATTAGACAATGTAGTTAGTCCCTTGCATACAAAAATATGGGATGCTTTTTTACTGTAATATTGATGACAACAGGTCTGCTTGATCAGGGTTGACCCCGTGCTGAACAACACCAACAGACCAAGAAGATTGCGCTTACAATAGAGATGATGATGCCAAATGGAGATACCATACTGCAAAACCAATGAACCTGTATCAGTATGACAAGAATGTGGGAAAAAATTCAAATGGTCTTTGATATCTCTTTGCTGAAATAAGCAAAGAACAATATGGGATTCTTAGCAGCAGAATACTTCCCTCTGAAGAGAACTGCATGAATAACAAGGAAGAACTGTCATATCAGAACCACATTTAAAAATAAATCTCAGAAGAATATGAATCTTTAGAGACAGAATTTAATCATTTTACCATTTTTATAATGAAATGCAGCCCTTGTTTAAAATAATTTGGAAAATTATGAATAATCTAGTACAACTTTATTATTTACTCAATGCCTTGAACATAAATTAACATGAAATTTTAATGGAAGATTTTAACTTAGAAGTTTGTATCGTAGAACAGGTTGGTATCAATAGGGTTAAATTATCACCATAGATTAACAAACAAATTAATGAAACTGGTAAAGTGGCCCATCTTGACAAATTTAAATTTTATACATCACTATTGGGGGAAGAGGCTGCAGTGAAATCAGCATTGAAATATTTTGCAGATATGTTTAAAAACTCTAATAATATATATAGTTTAGAAATTATTTATCAGATATATTTAGAAACTGAAGACACTATAGAACCAAGATTTTGTTTGTCAAATGTATCGCTTATTTATTTACATTGTTTTGAATTAATCATACATTATTTTGTAAGATTCAAGATTTCGATGTGGTTGCATATTTTTAGAATGATACTGTTGGGTAGGTATGAGAGGCTGGATCTGGGCTTGTTTGGCATGAAACAGAATATTTGGGCCAGTTTGATCTACACTTTAATGATAGATTAGAACTCGCAGAGAGATATTACAGTACTAATATTCCCAACATAATATATCTAGATATTTCTGTTCTACACTCAAAAGGATCATATAGTTCATTAGGTAACATTTTCTTTCTTTAATAGAAATCCCCCCCCTCTCTCTACATATACATACATACATATAAAAATATACATATATACACACACACACACACATATATAATCAGCAAGTGAGATTGTGAAATCTCAAAATAGAAAACACTTAGTAGTGCTCAGGTGAATAGAACTTTGTCCCCAGTTAAGAAATCGGAATCTAGGTCAATAAGTTAAGAGTGGCTAAAAGTTAAGTACAGATGAGCAGATCAGGGAATTACTACACCTCCTGTCTTTGATAATTGAACTCCCGTTACCTGAGTAAGTGTACTATAACTGTATATAAATATGTTTTCATGTTTAATGCAGATCTCAAAATTTAAGTCTTTGCCTAGTTTTTAGAATATATATTTGTATATTTACTTTCTATTCATTTAATTACCTGCATCTATCTATATACACATACATACATACATACATACATACACACACATATATATCTATATATATATATACCTATAATACATATACACACACACAGGGTCTTGCAGATAAATTGAAACCAATTTTAAGCAGTTGATTTAGTGGGTTTAACACTTCATTTTTTGACAAAACCTTGCTAGAAAATCTAATCCTCCTCTTTATTTTTCAGGTAAATAGTGAACTGATTCGACAACAGAAAGTCATGGAACAACAGAATCGTTCCACCATTGTTGTTTTGGTGCACGCCGGGCACACTGCCAATAAAATTGTTAAGTTGACGAAACTTCCAAAAGCAA
>JAOPUL010005356.1:15892571-15905227 GCA_027564515.1 Octopus rubescens
CCCAGCACACACTGTAAAGTGGTTGGCATTAGGAAAGGCATCCAGCCATAGAAACCAAGCCAAATCAGACTGGAACCCGATGCAGCCCCACAGCTTGCCAGCTCTGGCCAACCCGTCCAACCCATACCAGCATGGAAAACGGATGTTAAAGAAGGATGATGATGAGGATGAATATATTATATATATAAATTGTAAGTAATACCACCACAAACACAAATCCTACAAAATATTGAAAAAGAGATTACATTATTACATGCTCAAACCTATCATTTACATTCCAATATGAACAAGAGTCATTAGTTACTTCAAATTTTAGGTGATGAGTGACAAGGGAGCATCTGTAACTGTAGAACGAATATCTCAAAGAACTTCATGCAGTACTAGTTTTTTTGTTAATACCTATAGCCTTCACTGATATACATCAAAAAGATGTAAGATAGGCTTCAGCAACAGTTTCCATCTACTTAAATTCACTCAAAAATGTGAATGAATATAGGAAGATGGAAACTGGTAGATGGAAGGCAGTTAATAATGGAATTTAAGTAGATGGAAACCAGGTAATGATCAACTACATGCTATGCTAGAAGTCACTTGTCCAAAGTGCCATGGAGTGTATTTGAATCCAAAATACTGCACCACACAGCCAAGCCAACAACCAGTTAAAAAATATCTTAAAGAAATATTGATTAATGAAACTTATTACATGAATATATGTTGGTGATACAATAAAATGCACCCTGTCCTCATCATCATCATTTAGTGTCTGTATTCCATGTTGGCATGTGTTTAATGGTTTAACAGGAACCACCCAACAAGCTGCAGGACTGCATCAAGCTCCAATATCAGCTTTGGTATGGTTTCTGCAGCTGGATGCCTTTCCTAATGCCAACCACTTTGCATTGTGTATTAGGTGCTGTGTGCGTGTGTGTGTGTCACTGGCACTAGTGAAATCAAGTAATTTGCAAGACAATGAAAAAAGCCCTCGACAGAGTGGGGGAAGGCAGATGTTGCAAGAATAAAGTACGATAGAGGGACAAGCACAGGTGTCTTGCTATAGAGGAGATACATGGCTACCCCTTATAAAAGGGTAGTTGGAAAGAAGATCGAGATGGTGGTCATGATTTGCCAGAAATTACAGAAAGGCATCCAGACATAGAAACTATGCCAAAAATGAAATGTACAAACAGGACATGGACTTGGTAAACTGCATCACAAGCTACCTGTCTAGGAGGACAGTACTCTGAATAAGAACAGACAGAGTAGAAAGAATAATCTAACCACAAACAACCTCTTGTGCCAGTAGCATGGTAAAATGCCTCCAGTCTATATTGAGGTTCGACTAATCTATGTTAGCATGGAAAAGTGGACATAAAATGACTAAGTTAAATTAATAAAATCGGTTTTAAATATTAGAAAAGACACTCCCTTTAAACAAGATTGTGTACAAAATAAATAAATCTTCCACAAAAAAAAAAGAAAAAAAACTTACTGATTTGAATATTTATTATAAACTTCATTGACTGGATTGAATATAGGATATAACAACATATAATTAAGTTTCTTAGCCATTTTCTTTGCTTCTTCTTCAGAATAACCAGAGTGATGAGTTAGCATAGCATTCTGCAATTTAGATGAAATTTTGAACAATTATGTAGTCTAAAAAAATAAACGAACAAAATAACAAATCTTGCAAAAGATATATGGTAACTAACCCATTCAAGAGTCTCCATCTTTAATGCCAACCACAAACAACCAGCTGCCTTCAAAGACTCTTTTTCATAAGCAAAACTGTAGTCCAGAAGTGATAATTCAAGTATGTAACGGGCAAGTGTTAGCGTTTTGGTTTCAAAATTAGCAACCTACAATGTATAATAAATAGATCACATATGAGAAGAAGCCTGAAGAGGAAGAAAAAGAATGAATTATAAAAAACCCAAAAACAAACAAAAACAGTAACTTACCTTACAATAGCGTCGAAGAAATCGGTAAGAGAGTGGGATACCCAATCGAAAGTCCACAGTGACAAAAATTTTCTTCTCCATATCGAACAGTTTCTCCATTGAATAAGCATTGTCACACATATACAAGAAATCATCACATTGTGGAAGAATACGTTCCTATTGAGAAAGCAAAATATTTGTAGTCTTCAATTGAACTCAAAATATATTCTACAGTTAACACATATCCTAATATGCTCCATCAGCCCCTTGCACACACACACACACACACACAAGAAAAAAATAAACTTAGGCAGTACAGTGTCCATGACCTTTGCAGGCATCTCCAAAATGTCAAATTTGATGTCACTGATCAGGAAAAACAGACAGGAACGCCAGAGGGTTGCAGCCCAAGAGAGGAAGGACTAGGATAAATGTTTTGTGATGGTGGGCCATAAGAAAAGGAAACACAGATGGAGAGCATATGCAGCAAGCTCAAAATTACAGAAGCTGTTATGGTAGTGAGCGAGAGAGACAGCCAGCTGTATGCTACCCTCTGCTAATACATTGTTCACTCAACAAGACTAACATTTAGTTATATATTTCATAGGAAAAGAACTGAAAGCATTGCTATCAAGATTCATCTCAATAACAACAGTCTTATTATGAATAGCACTTGAAATTGTTATATGAAAGTTTATCCACAAGACATTTTTGATTTCAACTACTGTTTAAATATTTCCATACTGGTAGAAAGTTATATATATATATCTTTGTGCCGGTGACACATTAAAGGCATCCGGTACACTCCCTAGAGTAGTTGGTGTTAGGAAGGGCATCCAGCTGTAGAAACCAAGCCAAAAAACTGACTGGAGTCTGGTGCAGCTCTCTGGTTTGCCAGTCTCCAGTCAAAACCGTCTAACCCATGCCAGCATGGAAAACGAACTCTAGATGATGATGATTTATATATGTCTATTTGCTTGATGCAATCCTCATGACAACTACAATCACATGCATCAAAACACCAGACAGAAAGGTGAACTGTTTTAGGATTACTTCCATATACATGTAACGACATTGCTTTTTCAAAACCTTTAGTTCCAAAGTCTTTCCTTCCACATTATTGATTTTTTCCAAACCAGAAGCAGTCACCTTGGTTAACACACTAAATAAAATTTACTTGAAGTAAATGAAATAGATGTACCTATACATTAATATAAATAAGTGAGGATTATAAGAAGTCCTGGCCCATCAGTGAACAGAATGTTGGGATTGTACCCGTGACTGATTTTATAGAATGTACACAAAAAGAATGAAAAGAGTTTTGTCCCAGGTCAGACATGATTGGATAGTCATGGATGGAAAATCTTAGAATAGCTAACCAGTCATAGCATAATATATTTAGAACCACATTATCCAAAGCATTTCTTTTAAGACAATAAGGTGCAAGAAAAGAATTTGCCTGCATGGAGATTCAATCCGCTAAACAAGAGAATTGTAAGTGAACTAAGAATAGTAAGCTAAAAATGACAAGAGATAAGGGCAGGTTTTGAGAAAAGTACAAGAAAATTCAAGTCATGTTAGACATTTGAAATGTAGACTTACATCATATTTACAGGCAATAAACATTGCTGCAATCCCCACAAGTTGAAGATGTGCACGTTTGATAGCGACTTTAGAAAGATACATATCAACAAGCTTGACAGCAAGGTAGAGTGTTTCATGATGTAATTCAAAGTTGGTCTGAACTTCAACCAGCCAGTCTACAAGAATGGCTCTCATTTCACTTGTAACATCATTTTGTTTACTGGACATATAATTTGGTACAGCAAACTTGCTCTGTAAAAATTTGAAATTAAAACCACAAATTAAGCATTAAAATTGCTGAAAACAGGTAAAATTTTGGAAGCTAGACATACAACAACAAGGAAGAAATACATATAAATAAACCGTATTTGCCAGCATATAAAGCTCGCTTTTTTTTTTTTATTTATTTTTAACTATATCAAAAAATTTCCCTGTGTTTATCCGTATTACAAATAGGAGACCAAGTATCATATGTTAGAGAGTTGGATGAGCATAAGTCTGCTAGGCACAATAATTGTTACTAATAATATATTGAAAGCAAGCCAAAATATCACTCTCTTAGCACAAACTTAGGAAAATTGCTTCCAGTACGTGGGGGAGTCACATCATCCCATTATACCTCCTTCCTTGGCATCATCCTTGATATGCATCTTACATTATTTAATGAATCTCTTATCTTTGAGAAACATTTTTTAATTATCTAAATGAAACATTCTAGGTAGACGAATGAAATGTTAAACTTTCATCTACCCGTCCGCTATTTGCAGCTAGTAGATAACAAGGCCATAGCAGTTGAGTAAAGCATTACAACCTGAAATAAGGGTTTTATATTCCGTGCGCTTAGGAAGTGAACCATAGATTGGAATAAGTGATAATCCAAAGGAGATATTTTTCTGCAATCCTAACGTGCATAAGCAATGGCTAAGCAAATGCCAGCTTCCAGAACCTGTCACCAAACAAGGACGTTTGTTTCAAACAGGTGATGCTTTGCATCTGGTGGAAATATGAGGGGATGATTTTCTATGAGTTTGTTCCAGATAGTCAAACCATCGATGCCAACCTGTACTTCGAACAGCTGGAGCGGATGTATACCATTGTGAGGCAAAAATATCCGGTATTTGTTAACAGAAAGTGAGCTCTTCCGCAGCAAAACCCCCATACTACTTGAACAACCCAGAATAAACTACAGGAACTTGAGGGAATTGAACTCATGCCACACCGAGCATATAGTCTGGACCTAGCTCTCTTGGATTATTACTTGTTCCTAAACCATGGCTCACTTCCTGTGCTCACGATGCTTCATCAGTCAACAAGAGGTGGAAGCTTCAGTGAAGGAGTTCTTTACCTTCAAGGACAAGAGCTGGTATCAGTGTGGGATCAAAGAACTGGCAGAAAAGTGGCTTCAAACAGTGCAACACAATGACCTCTACTTTGAATTATTTGCTTTATTTGTCAAGTTAGAACAAAAGCAGCCTAAGTTACCAAAATATTGCAAAACTTTTGACTCAACACAATGTAAACAATTACCTAGTTGATCTGAAAGATAAAGCTGACATATTGGTAATGTAGCTTTCTTTTTTTTTTTTTTTATAAGAAATATAAGGTTTCATATTTTATTCTAGCATACTATCACAATGTATCTACATACACATAAGACATTGCAAAATTTTGCTGGGAAAACTAAGATTTTGTGTATGATGAAACCTACTAAATTTGTTGTTCCACAAAATGTTTGTAAAATAGGGGGTATGTCTTATGTGAAAGTGCATCTTATACACCAGCAAATGCAGTGCATCTAAAATTTTTGAAGAAAAGTCAAAGTAATCTGTTAAAGTTATTTTTGTATTGGTATTAAAACTATTACAAAGATATACAATGCAACTATTGATGAGAATCAATTGCTTTAAAACATTCCTATTTATTGCAAACAACTGGCGGCCAGTCTTCAACGAATGCACCTGACATGGAACTAGCAAATTCATAGCATTCAATGGCACTTTAAAAGAGTTAGTCCTTCCAGAGCTTCCCTGATCCTTGTTCAATGATGAGGAATCATGAATGGTGAAGCCATGATTTTCTCTTTAATAATCAAACCAGCGTTGGACTGCTTCCACTTACATGCTTGTTAAACCAGACTTCTCAGTATGGTAATCTCACTAACAGAATATATCCATCAACAGACCAGATTCATCAAAAAGTTGATATTGCAATCATCCACTGAAGTCTTTTGTATAACCAGAGTGATGAATTTCTTGTGGAGCTTTGGTTCCCACACAGAAGTATACCTTGGTTGAAGCAATTCAACCATCTGGGTATTTGATACAAGCATAAAGACAAGTAATGTCAGTTCAACAGGATCAACTTTTGGCTTGTATTTATGGTTTGGATAAGAATAAGCAAAGTTGCTCCAGGTTCAGACAGCCATCCAGGTAAATACCGACACATTGGTAAGCAACGCTCTTAGTTATTAATGAGACTTCTTGTAAGTCACAGTGCAAAGGAGAGATCTAATCACATGGAGTGGATCACCTCAAAATGTCATTTCATTGTTTTTTCTGGTAGCTTTCTTGAACAAAAGCTAAGTGTCCTCTATTTAGACGTTTTATTTGTCTCCAATAGGATTGTAGAGAGCTTTAGTTCAAAGTGATACAATATCATCCTTAGAAAAATCAAATAAAAAAAATGAAATAAGACAGTTGAATACAATTTGATATACTTGGTTCTGAATGGATTGAAGTTGCAGCTGTAAACAAAGAATAAATTCTGAAGTCAGTGAACTGCAATAGGAGCTGACATATCTAAACAAATAAACACCGAAACATCTGTAAGTAGCAATAATTAGACAGTGGTTAAGAACCTTTTAAGTTGTATGAGAGGATCAAATGGTTGGGTGGAATTAAGTTGGAAATTCGTTTAGCAAAAAAGAAATAAAAAAAGTTAGTCTTACCTCTCGTTCAATATAATAATCAAAAATATCTTTAGCATATATAGCTTCCCAGAATGGATCATTCATATGTTCTTTATCAAAAGCATCATAATCAACCTATTAAAATAGATGTGGACTTCAGTTAGTATATATTAATCTTTTTAAATCTAAATAGAATAAAATACACACACACACCCACATGCCTGAATTCCAGCAAACTGACAAGAAAACATTAAAATATACAAATAATTAGCAGTAAGAGTACCCCCCACCCCCAATCCGTTTCCTCTCTTATACTCACCTTCTTGTGCCTTGTGGGTTTGCTCTGGCACCCTATCACTACCCCCATCTTTATCTTCCTAGCTACCCACCCTTAGTAATACAGGGTAGCCATGTATCTTCACTGTAACAAGTCACCTTTGCTTATTCCTTATACTTTAACCTCTCAACGCCAGACATAACACCACGTCTGCCTCTCAAACACTCCCCTCCACTTAGTAAAGAGTGCTTTTTGGGAGTTTTTTTTTCCCTATTTTGCAAGTTACTTAGTGACATCACTAGTGCTGGTGGCATAAAAAAGTGCCCAGTGCACTGTAAAGTGGTTGTCACTAGGAAGGGCATCCAGCTGTAGAAACCATATCAAAGCTGACATCGGAGCTTGACACAGCCCTGCAGCTTACCAGATCCTGTCAAGCTGTCCAATTCATGCCAGCATGGAAAACAGATGCTAAATGATGAAGTCTATAAACTACACAGATAGCTCACTGGATGTAGCTAAAAGTTTGTAGGGAGTGGATGTTGCAAAAGTGGAATAAAAACAAACAAAAAAAATATAAGCTGTTACTTCTGTTGACAACAAAAGGTTTTTCTTCATACAAAAGCAGAAGGTGTAGGAACTACAATGCATGGTAGAGACAAAGTCTTGAATTTAGATCTACAGAAGCTGATAAATTAACAATGATCCTTTGGATCTGTTAACTTGCATGAAAGGAAATGTACGAGTTGAAAGAGGATTTTCACATTAAAGACATTAAACTGGTGTATGTAAAAAATACAACTGTACCAATATGGACATGGGGGTCCAGATAGGACAATTAAAAACTTAAAATTGGCATGCACTTCCAGCAAAAAAAACTGTACTGATGGCAGAAGAAAATACAAGACAGAAGTTGCAAAATATTGTTCTATATTTTTGAGACGAGGAATTATGTACATTATTTACATTATATACATTGGACCTGAACAAACAAATAATAACACCACCAGGACACCTGATGAAGGCTGGAGAGGACATCAGCTGAAATGTGTTAACAACAATACACGACGAGAACAGATATCCGTCCAATGTATATAATGTAAAAGTTGTAAAGTTAGATATATACTCTACTATTTGCAAGGAGTAGTGCTCTTAGTATTAACATGCCTGGTGTGCTCATGAAATTGATGTAGCTTATGTTCGGCTTAAATTGACAATTGCAGAAAGGACATGACCAGAGAAGGAATTCTAAAGGGCTGACATTCTGAAAGACTGTGAAATAGTAGTGTGGGACTTGAATATAAAATGGGTAATGAGGAGAGATGACCAAGTCAAGATGGCCTGAGTGGAGGGAGCATAAGACTAGCCAGCTCCAAGGAGAAGAGGCTACTGTAACAGAAGTAGAAAGTCAGAGAGAGAAGACAGAATGTCTATGGGTCAGAGGCTGGAACATGTCTAGTGACTTTATGCCAGTCAGTTAAGTGGCCTTTCTCTGGTGGAGGTCTAGAATGTCTGTAGCAGTAGTGCTGTCCCAGATGTAAGAGCTATACTCCATTGTTTGTTTCAGCCAAGAATTGTAGTTGTCAGTAATTGGTTAAGGCTGAAGTGTCTTCTAGTTCTAAAGAGAAGGGCCAGTCTTTGAGATGTGGTTCTAGATATGTTATGGATAAGTATTCATCTGGAGAGTTCCTCAGTGATAGCAAGGATCAGCATTTGGAGTGATTGTGAAAGCTCTAGTTGCATGCAACTAATGTATATAAAAAGTAATGCAATGAGGTTTCAATATGAATAGTGATTGTGTTTTGAAACAAGACTCGCATGGCTATTGGGAAATTCTAAGCCTCACAAATGAGTAACAAACCCTTATCAGCATAGAGGAAAGAAAAAAAAAAAATTTAAAATAATCTAAACCTTACCTCTGGTACTTCTGGCTCTTTAACTGTAGGAGGTTCTAGATCAATTCTAAAATAAAATATAATATAATATTAAATATAATCAAAAAGAATTAAAATAACATTTCTTCTAATTCATTGAAATACAGGTATAATCTTCAACAACAAAAATTGAGTAATAGAAAGTACAACAATATGAAATATAAAAAATATTAAATAGGTCAAAACACAGTTTTTAATTTTTATTTCTTTAAAGAACAAACCACAGACGGGAGATTAACAATGTCTGTGTATGCAATAATTTTAGTGAATTTAAAATTTTCATAATTGGAATGCCTGACTGATCAGCAAATAATCTTTAATGGATCCCAACTCTATTGAGAGCAACATACAAGTGACCATGAGTGCCACTGTGCGGCATGTATGTGTGTGTGTGTGTGTGTGCCAGTGGTACACTCTCTGGAGTGGTTGGCATTAGGAAGGGCATCCAGCTGTAGAAACCAAGCCAAAAATAGACTGGAGTCTGGTGCAGCTCCCCAGCTTGCCAGTTTCCAGTCAAACCGTTTAACCCATGCCAACATGGAAAACAGACGTTAAATGATGAAGTTTTAACAGAAATTTAAAGAATAGAGATTCATAATTTTCTTTCCATTTGTAAAGCATATTCAGCTATAATAGAATAATCACTCAACTATTTTCTGAAATGACTGAATGGAGGAAACTGAGGTGGACAGCACCAGTGAGTTGTCTAGATTGTGTACTGGGTAAGAGATCATGGGAAAAACCACACTAGACAGATGGATGGCATTTCTTATTGTGAAGAAAGTCACTTATTAAATTTTAACAGAAAAAACAAATATTTATTTTTAAGTTTTCTTAAGAGAAATTTAAAGAACAGAGATTCAGAATTTTCTTTCCATTTTACAGGGTGAGATGTATAGAATCTGATTATTTAATAAGTTTATTTTATTAACTTTAGTTTGAAATTGCACAAAAATTAAAATGTGCTCCTTGACATTCAATTGTTCATGTACACTACATTGTTTACATCCAGTGAGTAAAATGTTTCAATATGGCAGCTAACAGACGAAGTGAGATTGTAGCTCTGAAAAAAGCAGGACATAGCATCAAAGATGTGGCTTCGAGGGTTGGTGTTGATCCCAAAACGGTCTATAATGTCCTGAAACTCTACAGAGAGACAGGTTCAATTGACAGCAAGCTCATTTGAGGTCATAAACGATCCGTAAGGATGAAACAATTGGTAGATGTCGTCCGAAAGAGAGCGTCAAAGAATTCACAGAGAGGTGTGAGGCAAATGGCTAAAAGTCTTGATATCTTTGAGACAACCATGTGACGTGTCGTGCATGAAGACAAATTGTAAGTCATTAAAAATGCAACATCAACTCTTAATTTCGGCTGCTTACAAAGCAACTAGACAGGTGCAAGAAAATGGCAGGAGATTCAGCACGTCAGTGATAATGTCTTCATCTGATTGGATGAAAAGATATTCACTGTGGAGGCTGTAACAAACACCCAAATCGACAGGATTTGGGCCACGAGGTCAGATGCTGTTCCCAAAAGGCGCCTGTAAGGTGTTTCACCGAATGAAACCTGCCGGAGTGATGGTTCGGGCAGCAGTATCATCCAATGGTGGAAAATCTCTAGTGTTCATTAACGGTCAATTCGGCAATTAACATGAAAATATCAGAGGATAAGGTTTTGCAATAGGTGACCGAACCATTTGGAGATAATTATGTGTTCACACAAGATGGCGCTCCTTCTCATATGTCCTATGCGACACAGCAGTGGTGCAGGAGCCATTTCAGCGGGTTCTTGCTCTGAAGAACACCTAAGTCGCGTCATGGGATTGTTTAAGTGAAGTCGTCGTCCAGCGTTCGTGTGACTGTTCTCAGCCATCTTCGGGTGATTGTGAAGGCTAAAGGTGGACATATTGATTGAAATATGTCTTAATATGTTACATGACCATATTTAATTAAATCCTGAAGAACCCATGATTTTATGCCCTTTACTCAAAATTATGACTAAAATTCAATTGGGAATTCTTTACGGTGCACCCTGTATAATAAACTTACAACTTTGATGAAATTTTCAAAAAGGGCAGCTTTAATAACCTTGTTGAGAAATATATTTGTGTATATCTGTGTATGTAGATACATAGAAGGAAAATTGAGAGAGAGCTTTCACAAAAATTATGACTATTTATTGAAGTATACAACTAAAATTATTTTATCCCACTTAAGATTGAACAAATTACAAATGGTTCAGCCAAAACTCAAAACTTGCTGAGAGACTGGCATTTTACATACTATCACTGACACATCCATGGGCAACATACCTAAATCAAAAAAAAAAATCTACATCTATCACTTGGATAGATGTAGATAATGCAGTGTGGTAAAATTTACTCTAAGCAACAATAACCTTGTAAAATTAAATAATCCATAGATCTAACATAGAACCACACCTGCTTATGTTGTTAACTACTTGCTTAATGGTTGATGGTGAGTGGTTGGAGCCTATATCTATGTATGAGGTTACCTCAATTGGTTTGCGGTAAGCAAGTAGTTAATAACATTAGCAGGTGTTTCCAATCTATCCGCCGACAAAGCCACTTTTGATAAGGTCACCCCATACTTATAACGCTGCATTAGAAAGATCCGGATTCAAAAATAAACTACATTGAACCAAATGTAGATAGACCAAGAAGACAGACAATGAAAAATCTTATGATTCAATCATCCTTAGAGCATGAATGTATCTTTCAACATAGCTAGGAAATTCTTAAAACTTATAGACAACCATTTCCCACACTCACACAAATATAAGATCTTCAATAGAAACACTGTTAAGGTTAGCTATAGTTGCCTCCCTAACATAGGGTCAATAATACTCAACCACAATAAAAAAAGAAAACTCCACCAGGAATGCTCCTGAAAGATATTACAATTGTAAATTTCCAAACCGTTGACCCGTGAATAACTGCCTCGAAAAAACTTGTTTCCAAGGCTGAAACTACGAACTCTAACAGAGTAACAAAGATATATATTGGTATGACGGGTAACTCATTCAAAGATATACACAGCATCTATTGTCATTCAGGGAGATAAACAAAAGACGTGACATCCCTATCTAATATGATATGGACATTGAAAGAAGGTGGAATAAGCAACCCCCAGATTACATGGAGTATTACTGCTAAAACCATAAAATACAGGGGTCAGACTAACAAATGTGAGCTTTACATCACGGAAAAATTAAACATCATACAAACAAAGGATAACATTTTAAATATCAGGAACGAAACCTATACATAAGCAATATCTTACACTCCGATATTTCAAAGAAGATCCACCAATTATTTAGACGTTACAACCAGAATAGGCATTTTTTTCCCTCTGGATGAAAATACAAAATATATGCACCACACGAACTTCACCCATAGAAGATACATGCCCTCATGCTGAGCTCCCTCAATGCACTAATACACGAGCTCTACATATATCCAGAACATTATATAAGCTTATTTTACAAATTTAATGTTGAAACATGTATATGAATATGTAATGCACATAAAATAGACATGCCAATAGCTCATGATAAACTCTTGGCGGATATGCGCAAATACATGTTTGGAGTATAATAACCGAAGTAAACAAAATACATTCATAATCACAATATATAATTCAAGGGAAATAATCCCCCGAAATAGTAAATCACATTGAACTGTCTCCCTTTGACCTTTATCGAAAACTCTCGTGAGATTTTGTCCATGATCTGTCCGCAAAATGGAGACGACCACCAGTTTTTCTATGTGACAGGCATGATGAATGTCGAGATATATACACATGTATATATCATCATCATCCTTTAATGTCCACTGTCCACCAAAGGATGATGATGATATATACATATATACATATATCTTGAGATATATACACATATGCGTGTGTGCGTATATATATCATCATCATTTAACGTCTGTTTTCCATGCTGGCATGGATTAGACGGTTTGACTGGAAACTGGCAAGCTGGGGAGC
>JAOPUL010005356.1:15989611-16002579 GCA_027564515.1 Octopus rubescens
AATACAAGATGAGGACACATATCTGTCCAATGTATATAATGTACATAATTCCTCGTCTCAAAAATATAGAACAATTTTATAATATTCTTATTTCATAATATTTATTAACATTTCTGAACCATTTACTTTTTTAAGCTCAAATATTAGGTTAAACTGAAAAGGACATTTCTAATTTTTTAGGTTAGGTTGATCAAAAGATATTCAAGAAAGATTAGAGAAAAACTGAAGTAATGGGTAATAGATTTGGTTTTATTTAAATACTTGCATCAAAGTGTTTAAGGTTCTTAAGCCATGCAATGTGCATAGACGTTTTTACATGAAAGTATCATTACTCAAAGCCACAAATTTGTAGCTTATTTCCTAATGGTTAGGCTTCTACCAGATGGCCAAAACTAGAAGGTTTATGCAGTTGACATTGAGGTTTTGCAACTGTGAAACACTTTGGAAAAAAGACCAGCTTCCAGCACAATGGTTTATAAAGACAAAACGTTATAAACAAAACAAGAGGAGAAACGTGGGATAGAAAGTTGGTGATGAGGTCACAGGATGTGTGATGAAAGAGCTTTGACAAATAAAATAAAATAATAATAATAAAGCTCAAGTGAAGACCAAATATATAATGCGTGTGTTTAACCCTTTAGCATTTAAGCCGGCCATCTCCGGCCGAAATATTCTATTTGTTTTATGTTGAAGCTAGCCAGATCCAGCCTCTCACACCTATCCTACAATGTTAATCTAAAAATAAGCAATCACATCCGCAAAATCCCAAAGCTACAAGATAATACAGGATTAATTTTTTTTAATGTGAATAAATAAACATCACATTTGACAAAGTAATCTGAATACTAAAGGGTTAATTGGTAAAATATGACCATCCCTAAGTATGACAATAGATTTATAAGGGATAACGAAAAAAGAGACTAAGATTACAACAGGCAAAATCAAAGGAATAATACTATTTAGGGATCAGTAAGAAGTGGGGTTATCAGTTAGATATAAGCCTGAATAAGAGATATTTGGTTAGTACATTGAACAGCTTATGTGACTAGTCAGAACTTGTTAACTTTGTAAACCTTGCTACGAAGTGAACGTAATAGTCTTGAATTTTGCTAGTAGAAGAAATAGTATATAAGATTATTGTTGTTTAACATTTGCCCTATGATTAAAAGCCAACATTTCTCCTCCACCCCATGTACCTAGTCTATATATCCAATGTACTCTTAGGTTTTAAAACAACAGGGTGTGATTTGAAATATTTGGTTGCTATTTCTAGCATATTGAGCGACCATGTAGAGGCCTTCTTACTGGCTCATGTGAATAAACTGCAAGATTATATTGGCTGGGACAACAAAGTGATGAGTATACTTATGGAATGAAAAGTTAAAAGTTACTTTGAACTAATATATATGCTATATGCACAATGTATGTATCCATGCATATACATAGAAACACACACATACATGATTGATTATACACACTTTATTTTATACATATGTACAAATGTAACTGTACAAATGATTGAAGAGTAGAATGAAATCTTTAAATGAAAAAAAAAAAGAAAAAATAGCAGGTAAAGTTGATTTATTAGGATGAAAGCATCTAGATTTTACATAATAATACTCTTTACCAAGTGTGTATATATGTATATTATTTCTCTTCCACCACCAAAAAAACAATATATTCATCAGCTGAGCTGATATATTTGAAAGTCAAACAAACATGTCACAGGAAAAAAATATTTGAAGGTGCAGAAAGGTAACTCAACAACATAGTTATTATTACAAAACTATTCAAAGAATGACTGGACACATGCTCCTCTGACTGCCAAAGGAGAGACCAGCAAGTGTGGCAATGGACTGGGTACTGGAAGGCAGGAAGAGGAAGAGAGGAAGGTCAAAGACATGGAGACATGCGTTTCAGGAGGACCTGAACGAGATGCATGTCAGCTGGCACGGTGCAAGAAGGGTCACCAGGGACCAGAGCAAATGGAGGGGACTCATTGCCCAATGTTCCAATAGGAACAGGAGGAAATAAGTATAAGTAAGTAAGTATACAATGGTGAACATGTACGCATAGACGTGTGGTTAACAAAAATTTTTAAATGGCCAAGTGTAACTTACCATCTTTATTACAGACTAGAGGACCACCACCATCTCCTTGACAGCTATCAGGACCACCTTCTACATAGCCTGCACACATCATACGTGGAGTAATACTGTTCTTGTACAATAATTTACAAAGTTTTGTTTTAATCAATGGAACAGTAGCTGCCTTGAGAATGGATGGGTATGCTGTTGATAAAAGATATATACTTTGTAAAGACACAATGAAGTAATCATAATGTATACATAAATATAAATGATTTAAAATATGCATAAGGACAATATTTACAAAGTAATGGGTATAACTGACTGATTCAACCTCTGCATATTACAAGTATTCATTTTACTGATGCCAGAAGGAGGAAAGGTTAAGTTGATACTAATGGGATTTCAGCTCAGAACATAATAAACTAAATACTGAAAATCATTTAGCCTAACACACTCTTCCTTCTGTGACATTTTATTTACAATAAACAAGAACTAAGTACATCTAGAAGACTGATGATGCCAGTAATAAACTGACTAGCAATGGTGCTGGAATATGCATCAAATAAACTGATCAATAAAGTTTTTTCAATGCCCATCATTAAGAAGCCATTAATCTTTTTTTTTTTTTGCCATGCATTCCAAATTCTTTGATATAAGCAACTTCATCAAGAGAGCAAAGTAAATGAGAAATTGATGCAACCAACACCTACATCAATGATACTGATTTTTGTGAGTCAGCAGTTACTTCCCAAAACTCACCATCACATCGAAATTATACCACAGTAAATAGTATCAGAAGGAATATTTCTTGTCATAATAGGTTGAAGGTAAATGCTATCACAAAATTAAATTTTCTCTCAGTGTTTATTCATATTTAATAAAGCTCACAACATTTGCAGTAATCATCTTAAATATTTATATATACAGAGAAGATAAATTACGCAATCAACAGATCAGGCTATCTATAAATTGAATCAATAAAAGTTCAAGTCATCTGAATTCAATGCAAAAGGTGTCGGCACATAACCACATGAAGGTGTTTCAGAACTTTTGTGCACCAATATATATTTGTATGTGAGTGGTATGTGCGTGCATGCACATGCATGTGCATATGTGTGTTGTCCATATGTTCTACAGCTAATAGCAGACTGATAAATTAGGAACAAATTATACAAAAAAAAAAGCATGCACTAACTAACATGCTCCCAAAAAAACCCCTACAATTATATGATATAGAAGACCAGGCTGCTTTCAAACCAAGGTACACATACCCTTAGAGGTATATGGAGGTATGTGAGGTTCGTCAAAGCATTGGAATTTTGAAGTAATCACAACCAACAAATGCAAGTTGTGTGTCTATAAAAATGTGTGGAGAACCCTTTGCTGTCCCCATCTGCTTATTGTTGTGAACAAGGGTTTTCAGTAATGTTTATAACCAAAATCAAATTTTATGCAAAGCCCTCAACTGAGAATGATATGTAAAATGTACTGCATCTGAAACTGAATTTCAGAAACTGAGTTACTTGTTTGAAAGAGTCAAGCTCATCCATTTCATTCAAAACATGACATTAAATTATTTTCTTACATAGACACAAAACCAGAAATTTGGTGGGAGGTAACAGTTTATTACGTTGACCCCAATATTTGACTGGTATTTTATTTTATTGATTCCTGAAGGATGAAAGGTGATGTTGATCAGAGCAGGATTTGAACTCCTTAAATTTAATTGTTTCAAATTTTGACACAAGGCCAGCAATTTTAGAGGAAGGAGATTGTTGATTACATCAACCCTGAACGGATACTTACTTGATTGACCCTGAAAGGATGAAAGGCATAGTTGACCTCAGCAGTATTTGAACTTAGAGCATAAAGATCTGGAAGAAATATCACTAAGCATTTTGTCAGATATGCTAATGATTCTATCAGCTCACTGTCTTATTCCTTAAATTATATAAATAACAAATAATGTACGTCTGTTATCAGTTCTATTGTACTGAACCATTTAAACTATATTCTTCACATGGGGTATTCCAACACTGCTGGATATGATGAAGGAATGTGCCTGAAGAAAAAATTGTATACTGTGTTGTCTCAGGGCAGATTGAAACAGTGATTATGCATAATGCTGAAATTTGGGGTTGTTTTCAAGCATTGACTACCTCTTGTGTCATAGTTCTGCCCAATGGGAATGAAATGTTTTGGCATTGCTTATTCAATGCTAACTTATTTGGCATTAGACATTTGGATGTTTTTCTCATTTCAATGTTTCTTTCACCCTTATCTTTTTCTCTCTCTGTTTATGTGTGTGTGCATCATATTTCTCATTATGTGAGGAAATGCAAAGTGTTTGTGTCAATTGTGTTCAATTAATAAATTGTAATGTCTCTCTCTCTCTCTCTCTCTCTCTCTCTGTTCCTCACTCTTCCTATCTTCATGTGTACATTTCTGTGTGTGCCAAAAACAGGCTGAATGTCAGTCATACCAAATTGACAGCATTCAAACAGCTGCACGAAATCATCTCCTTCTGCTGCTCAAGAAGTTTGCCAGTGATCTATGAAACCTACTGCTGTTAGGTTTTAGGCTATTCAACATTAATCAAGAACTTGAAATAATAAGTCTGTAATGTTAAAATATATTATGACGAAAACACTACCTTTTCCAGTGTCTCCCCATCCAGAAATGTGACATCTTTCACCGGTAAAAAATGTTGTGTTCTTATCTGGCAAACAGGCTGGTTGTACATAATCATTGAAAATAATTCCATTTTCCATTCTATTTGGCTCTATTTTAATCAGAGTGATATCATAATCATACGTGTTATCTGAAATAGTAGGATGTGGTATTATATTGATATGGATATCTGGTATTTCAAACAGAACTAACTTTACAATATTACATTTACAAAAATTTTACAAACTTTTTACATATTGAAATTGTGCTTGTCTAGCAAGTGACTTGATTTGAAACTGTGTGTTGAAACTGAAACAATTACACTGGGTGAGAGTCATTCTAGCCATTTAATAACATACAAAAACTACTGAATTCACTTGTAATTTATTTCAAAATATTTGTCATGTAACTACAACATCATTTATTGCATAGTTGCACTGCAATTTTACAATTTAATGTAAAGACTGAGATAATTGCAAACAGTAAAGATGCTGCAAATTATAGCAGGATATTTTATTCTTCATTTCTCATGGGTTCTTATTCAAAGCCAAAAGGAAAAAGAAACGTTAAAGATTGTTTCATTTTTAAAAATTAGATGCATAGGATGAAGAAATAGGTACAAAAGAGAGTGATTAAATGACCAAGTTGTACAACCCACAGAATTGGTCAATGAGCAAGCAGGGAGCAGAAGCTTGCAATTGTTTTTCCTGTACCTGCTAGAAATAGCAGTCAAATCTCTATCAAATGTCACCATTTTGTCTGTGAAATAAATAAATAAATAAAAACAAAAAACACAGATGACAGTGTGGTCTTAGATGAATAAAATGATGATGTTATCATTGCTGGAATGTCCTTTGATCAAAGATCTTCTCAACCAAGGCTAGATGAAGACTAAACAACAACAACAACAACAACAACAACGATGACAGCAGCAGCAGCAGCAGTCAACTGGAAGTTCAGCTCATTAGTAGAAGTCTGTGAGGCAATTATTGATTATCCTGTGCTCACCTGCTGCTTACAGATAAGTTGAGTTAACTGTTGAAAGTTAAATGGACATAGCACAGATAGCACAGATGACTTAAGAGAGAATACAAACTGCTGACTCTTCATCCTTTTATCCATTTACTAGTTCCAGTCATTGGACTGTGGTCATGCTGGAGCACCACCTTGAATTCATATGGAAGTATGTGGCCTGTGGGACTTTCTGAATAGTATGCCTAAGGAAAAATTACTTTGATTTTTTTAGTAGTGTGGCCTGCCTGATGATGAGCCATGTCTCATATGGCCTACCTGATGATGATCCATGTCTCATGTGGCCTGCCTGATGATGAGCCATGTCTCACGTAGCCTGCCTGATGATGAGCCATGTCTCATGCGGCCTGCCTGATGATGAGCCATGTCTCATGTGGCCTCCCTGATGATGAGCTATGTTTCATGTGGCCTGCCTGATGATGAGCCATGTCTTATGTGGCCTGCCTGATGATGAGCCATGTCTCATTTGGCCTGCCTGATGATGAGTCATATCTTATGGGGTCTGCCTGATGATGAACCATGTCTCATGTGGCCTGCCTGATGATGAGTCATGTCTTATGTGGCCTGCCTGATGATGATCCATTTCTCATGTGGCCTGCCTGATGATGATCCATGTCTTATGTGGCCTGCCTGATGATGAGCCATGTCTTATGTGGTGGCCTGCCTGATGATGAGCCATGTCTTATGTGGTGGCCTGCCTGATGATGAGCCATATCTCATGTGGACTGCCTGATGATGAGCCATGTCTCATGTGGCCCACTTCCTCAAAAATGGTTTCCCATTCCTAATTTGTATAATCATTTCTGTGTAATTAACAATAATTAACTAAATATTTGACAGCCAAAACAAGTCAAATTATTTTGAAATTAATTGAATATTATATTAATCAATAAGTGAATGAACATGCAAACTATAGAAAGTTTCTTACCATCATATTTAGGATGAGTTATCAGTTCAGCAACTCTGAAAGATTGTTCATATTTATCCCATATTTTATTGCTATGATCTCCTACTTTGATGATTAAACTTTCTTTCTTCTTGCCTCTGTTAAACAAATTTCAACTTGAAGCAATTATTAAACCAAAAGAAGCAAATAATTCAATTCATTATTGAGTTTTTAAGAAATATGCATTTTATTTTAGTTGTTCAGAAAGTAGAATGTTTGATATAATATTTTATCTTTTATCCTTTTACTTGTTTCAGTCCTTGGACTGCGACCATGCTGGGGCATCACCTTGAAAGGTTTAATTGTACTTATGTTTTAAGTCTGGTACTTATTCTATCGGTCTCTTTTGCTGAGCAATTAGGTTATGAGGATGTAAATAAACCAACACCAGTTTTATCAAGCAGTGGTAGTAGGGACAAAAACTGACACACACACACACACACAATAGGCTTCGACACAGCCTCTGTCTACCAAATTCACTCACAAGGCATTGACTAACCCAGGGCTATATTAGAAGACACATGCTGAAGCTATCCAAGGGACTGAACCCACAACTATCTGGTTGAAAAGTGAGCTTCTTAACCACACAACTATGCCTGTAGCTGTAATATAATGGTTTTTGATTTAGGCACAAGGGCATACCTGTACCTGTAATATAATATTTGTTTTATGTAAAAATATTTCTGTCTCTAACCTGAATATATTACTAGATCCAACCTTGCAATGCAGCAGAGTATAAGACCAATAATATCTTGCAGTTCCCATTCAGTGAGATCACTGAAGAATTTAAGCTATCTTAAAAAAGAGAAATCCTATAATACAGAGACTCCAGGGACCAAAATGTGTCAACTGGCATCAACTTACCTTCACATTTGAGGCAAGAGTAAGATGCTTTTCTACTTGTTCTACTCTGAAAGAAGATTTTATATCACCTCCTCAGTATCTGCCCAAAAAGCTATCACTGGCGCTATGACCAAAGAAAGGCTGAAAGTGGTTGCTGAGAAACCAAAGAAATTAATTAGATTTGTTGAACCCCTGATTGGCAACTGCATGTCATGTCATTGCTCTGGTCAAACATGATCATCATCCTTGAAGTGAAAGAACCACTGATTATGCTGGAATTTACAGTGTCTGGGGAAAAGCATATTGAAGAAGTCATGAGAGGAAATGTGCAAAGTAACAGGAATTGGTGGAGAAGTGCTATGACAGAGGCTGGAAAACATTACAAGCCTAATATGCACTTGCCAAGGATGTAAATACATACATACATACATACATACATACATACATACATACATACATACATACACACACACATACACATACACATACACACATACATACACACACACACATATATATATATATATATATATATATATCAATCTTCATATCCTACTTAATGTGGATGTATAGTAAGAATGCCATAATACAGTGGTGTTCATCTTGAGAAAGCATCTTTTAGTGTTAAAAAGCATAGAAATATCAGCAGTCAACAAAAAATGCCCAGCACTGTCAGTGGAACTGATAGATCGCAGGATTTTTGCACGCTTGCATGTCATCAGCAGCAGGTATCCACTATCACCACTTGCTAGCCAAACTTTGCCTCTATTGATATAAAAAATCAGTGACTAATAAGTCACTGGTATTGCAAATAGCTGACAGACTTGGTAAAAATTAGTTATTAGCGATGGAGACAGTATTAGTACAGAATAACAATCCATCCATCCATCTATATATATCTATATATATCTCTATATATATATATGTCTATATATAGATATATCTATATATAAGTCCAACCCATGCTTGCGTGGAAAGCGGATGTTAAAGGATGATGATGATATAGTTTAATTTAATTGCTAGCATTCCAATTATTCATTGTTGATAATGTACTAATAACAACAATAATAATAAGGTGGTAATGATAACAAATGTTCCAAATGGTAAATAAAGAGTTTTACTTGGATACCCTGAGGTATTTAAGAAAGGTAGCGTGAAGAGAGAGATGCCCTAGACATGGACAAATATAATCTTGGATGCTGCATCATGACACTGCATCTTCATAGAAGTGACTCCTTACCTGTGACTTTGGTAAAGTAGAAAATGACACATGACCCCAGATATCCTGCTTTCTGGATTTAACCTCTGTCGACTATTTTTTATTCCCAAAGTCAAAATTCACTCTGAAAGTTTAGCCTCAGCTTAGCTCTGGGGTTAAACTTTCAGTGTGAATTTCATATATATTAATGATTACAGTATCTAATGTGTACATCTTTTATGATAGAAGGGTGTTATTTGAGGGAATTTGGCAGTTATTTCTGGCAAATTAAGTGACTGCATAGAGACATTATAGATGGCTTGTCAAATTAGTTTTAACTGTTGTTGGTATCAATAAAATGTACATTTAAATGCTATTACAAATATAAACACTCTTTTATTTACACATATAAATTCATGATATTTTTAATGAAAAACAAATTTTCTTTAAAAATAATATTGCATTAAAAAAATATCCACATGTCAAAACATTAAAGTGTTAAAACTCAAAACTCACAAAAAAAGAAATGCAATTTGATCATTTCATACAAGTGTGAAAATGATATGATATTTTCTTGTGGGAATTTAAAAACTTTTACAAATGATTTTTTTTCTTTTTAAATAATCTTTCAGTAAAGTATTTTCAGAGAGGAAAAAAAAAAGGTTCATGATTTATAATTATGATGCTAAATATTATTTGTTATAAATTGCTCATTCAACAAAAGAATAATCGAATGTTAATTATATCACCATTAATGCAATTATGTTAATTTGATGATGCAGTAAGTTAAATGCAGTCTCCTGATTTGTAAAACATATGCAGAAAAAAAATTAATGTTTTATCTTATTTAAAAAAAAAGAATTAAAGAAACCTTCTCTCTACAACTTACATTACACAATGTGCTGCTGTAACGACCCTGTTGCGGGAATATTCAGCTATCAACCAATGTCATAATTCACTAGAATATTACCCATGTGATCAACAAAATCTGACCAATCACAACTTTGTGTGGAATAGGCTCCAGCAACGATTTCATCTTTTGGTGCGCTTCCTTCTGAGCCCATCCATCAGTATAAATTCGGCACACCTCGACTATTTGACAAAGAGCTTTGGGATGCAGCAGAGGGAGCGTTTTGAGAGAGAGAGAGAGAGAGAGAGCTGAGATGGCAGATGGACGGCGAACAGACGGGGACAGATGCTGACAACAACCACAGTAAACAAACGTCGACAACAGCACAACGACCAACAGTTAACTTTTAAACTTGCTTTTACAATTACACCAAGAACAATAGCATTCAAACACTCTCGACATTTTATCGTTCATAGTAACGACAATATTTGTTTTTTTTTTGTGTACAGAAAGAATAAAAATTTTGTTTATCAAAAAGCGTAAACTTCTCCAGTGTTCTTTTTCGTACAACTGGAGACCCAATGCAAGAAATAACAGTCAGCACTCGTAACAGTGGTGACCCGAATGCTTAAAGAACATTTTGAAGCTTCAGTTTCGTACAAGTGGTGAAGAATATGACGTAGCATAGAAACAACTCACCAATGATCCGTCTATAGGACACCATAGGTACACAGCTTACCAATACCTTGCGCGTTCACATAAACAACGTCAATATGTTTCTGAGAAAATTCTCTCTCAGATTGACTTTCTCCTGCCGTTGTAGTCTTGTTGCACCGCCACCATTTCTGACATTGATACACTGTATCAAACACGGTTCTCAGCACAGCAAACGTTTTCAGCAACATAACCAAGATGCCTGTAGCTATGCTAACTGCAACATCATCAATATCAACCAACGTACTCAGAAAAATCTTATTCGTCTTGTTTTCTTCATTAGTATCGAACACCTGTAGTCGGTTCATCTTGAGTCTGTAATGACATCAACCTTGCCATTTGAATAAACGATATCAGCACATTCTTCCACTGATGCCTCCATCTGCTCCAGTGACATGAACGAGATAAGTCAACATATGCTTTCTCCAGTTCAGTACGAATAAAGACTGTTTTCTTTATCAAGATTATTATATTTTTTCTTACTGCTTTCGCCTTCTTTCTGTTCACACATGCATACATCTGAATAAATTTACATTGCACACACTTGACGTGCATATATTCACATTTAATATGCTCACAAGCACCCAGCAATTGCACAACAGGCACACAGACACTTAGCAAACACATTCATTGCTAGCAGTATACATAAAATTACAGTGGATAGACGACGCAACCCTATTTCAGCTGCTTATGTTCTTAAGCTTGGGAATAGCTGAATAGGTTCACAATACTGACCAACAGGTATTCAAAGCAAATGCACACATTCAAATGTATAAATGCACTTGAATATGCAGCTACTGACCCACTGGTAGACACGTTAGTAACTCACTGGTGTCCTTGAACATGACTATATGAGTCACTCACTCACTCAGTTACACACTTAGGTGCACTCACCTAGCTAACATACTTACATGTATCCTCATCAGATCTTCTTTCCTAGTATTTTTACAATTATACTCTGGCCTAACATTTAACCAACATTTTTAGTCTTGCATTCACCCTTTTCTAATGCATCGTCTTTTATACACTTCCCATCTGCATAAGGTATTCCTTGCTAACCCTACATAAGCATCCTACCTCTGCATGGGGTAGAATGCTCACTAATATCTTTTTTATACTAGGTGTACAACTGAACAAGACCCTTAAGTTATGTCTTTTGAATAATCTCCTATATTAATTGTGTTGATATAAACACACATGCACACACTTACATACTGTGGCACACAACACACACTTGAATATACTCTGTATTGCAATCATGCAAAAAGTGAAACAGTAACATTCATGCCAAAATCAACTGTAAAATTATGGATGATGAACAATGAAATCTGTTTCTAGTATTTGTTGCATAAATACTTCCCTAACATTATACAAGAAATTAAATAACAAACCTCCAACAATTTGTTGAGGAAATATATAATCATTCTATATATTCTTAGATCAAATCATTTATTAGAAAAAGCCTGGTGAAAATATATGATTCTATGTAGCAATGAATTTACCTTGTGAAAATATTAAGTAGAATATTTTATAGTATAGCAAGATAAAAGACTAATCATAATTTTATATCCATATATCTTTACTTGTACGGATTAGACATATCTGCGTTTTACTAGATGCCACTTATTTTGAAGTCACTGAATTTGAAGCCAGATATTCCAAGTCAAACAGAATAAGATGACCTGCTGGAGACAGACTGTAGAATTTATATCTAAGAAGAATGTTTAGCATGAATATTCATAGACTAATAAAACTTGGCAGTGAATAATTAATGTTTAAAGAAAGGTAGCACTGATACTTATACTTATCATCTCAAAATAAACTGGAATATTTTTAATTGGCAATTTTGAAAATGAAGATTTGAATTGAATGATGGAATGGTGAATATAAACAATGAAGAGAGAAAAATAATCCTGGTAGAATTATAAAAAGTTCAGCTATGCATTAATGTTAGTTGGTAAGTACGAAAGAAACAAGTGAAACTATATACCATTAAAATACAAGTGGCTAGTGGACATATATAAATATTTCCCAAATAACCTATATGTAAATAGATCAGTAGAGGCAAGAGTAAATACTGGTTGGATATGACCCCAAGTTATAAAATGGGATTCCTACAAAGGATCTCTGGAGTAACGTTACTCAACAGGGTGAGTAGTTCAGAGCCCAGGTTGAGCTGCTACGTCTCCACATTGAGAGGTCACAGGCAAAGAGAAGGTATTATGGACATGTGATTAGAATGTCAGAGGAAAGAATCACAAAATAGATTCTTCAGATTGAGGCAATTAGCAGGGGACCTAAGGGTAGACCATGAATGGAATGGTTGGATAATACCCATAGTCTCAGTTGGTCACATTTGGGAATCCAGCAGGAAGTGTAATGGTAGTTGCTTCTATGGAGCAGGTACCTGAGGACTCTACTACCATGGCTCTTCCAGGAATAGTGGATAGAAAAAATGGATGGATGTTAAAATACTTGATCATGGAATCAATGAGACAAATTTAAAGTAACATATGTACTACAATGCTCTTTATATTATATATATATATATATATATATCATCATCATCATCATCATCATTATCATTTAACGTCTGTTTTTCCATGCAGGCATGGGTTAGACGGT
>JAOPUL010005356.1:16269023-16279201 GCA_027564515.1 Octopus rubescens
CCAGAATAGATTAAGATGGTATGGACATGTTGAAAGGATGGAAAATGTAAATCCAGTCAGCAGATGTAGGTTTATTGGGGTTGACGGAATTAGAGGGAGGGGTAGACTGTGTAAAACATGGACCCAGTTAGTTAGGTATGACCATAGGAAGTTGAGATTACAACCAGACCTTGCACAAGATTGAGAGGCCTGGAAAAGAGCCATTAGATAAAACCCGTCCAACCCATGCTAGCGTGGAAACTGACGTTAAATGAAGAAGAAGAAGAAGAAGAAGAAGAAGTTGTACTCTAGTTATACTGGTTTTTGCACAGAGTGATATACAAGACAAGGTATAAATGATGGTCATTAAATGAGTCGAACTTTTTGCAATAAAGAAAAAATATGTAATGACCATCATTTATACTTTGTCTTATATATATATATATATACATATATGAGGTGGTATCAAATAGTTCCTGGACTAGTTATGCCTAACAAAAAATAACTTATTTATCTAAGTTTTAACATCATTTCCTTTGAAATAGTCACCTTATGCAGCAATACACTGGCCCCAGTGTTCCTGCCACTTTTAGAATTCACTCTGGATTTTGACAACGGTGTTAAAACGGCAAACTTTGAGCTGCATTTTCATCTTGCGGAAGAGATGAAAGTCCACAGGTGCTAAATCTGGCGAATAGGGCAGGTGCAGAAACTCACGAGTGAAGAGAGATTGGTGAATAATCCAATTCTTTGCACACCATAAATCTGATTACTTTCGCCGAATGTCCTCCCTCAGATGCCTCAAAATGTCGCAGTAGAACTCTCGATTGACGGTCTGGACTTGGGGGATGAATTCTCGATGCACAATACTGTGGATGTCGTAAAAAATAATGAGCATGCTTTTGATTGAGTGATCGTGGAGATGACAGCCTCTTCCATTGTGACAACTGCTGCTTCGTCTCGGGGTCATACCCATAGACCCAACCCTCATCACCAGTGATGATCCTCGATGGGTCATCAGCAGCACGCTGACAGAGATCTTGATGGACTTCAACGCGATGTTCTTTCTGCTTAGATTACAGCATACCCCTGATCACAAAAACTCAAATTTCACAATGTGCGAAGTAAATACAGCAATGTCACTCAGCACACTGCCTCATGAAGGTCACTGCTAGCTCTCATTCCGCACGCAACAAAACTAGTCTGGGAACTTTTTGATACAACCTCATATATCTATATATATACACACATATACATGTCCCCTTTGCTCCTTCCTTTCCTTTTCTTCTTTCTCATGTCTTCCCTTGCCCGCTTTCCTCTGTTGCCTTCTATTCCTCCCTCTGCCTGCTACCTTTCCTCTGTCCTCCAGCCACCCACATGATCTGCAATCATTTTGCTTTCTTTTTACCCTTGTTCGCTGAGCTGAGCGGTCGCTATTCTTTCCTCTGTCCATAAGACTTCTCTGTTCCTCGCATTACCACACATTCGTCCCATCTTTCAGCCCTAAGGCTTTTTGCTATTTATTTGTTTGTGCATTGTCTATTTGTGACTTTCTACGTGTATGGTTTTTTTTGTAGACCTTTTAACTTTTATATTTATTTTGTTCACATTCTGTCGCACTTGTTTTCATCTGTCCACCGCTCATTGCTATTTCCCAGTGTATCATATTCATTGCCACCACCTAGGAGGAGCAATATTATCGTTAAAGGCGTGAAATTGTGTCGATTCCTATGTAGATAACTGATGAGGACTAGCAACCGCTCTATTTATTTCTTTGTGTATTATCCATTTGCAACGTTCTACGTGTATATTACAGTTTGTATACCACAATTTTGACTATATATATGTGTGTGTGTGTGTGTGCATACACAGCTGGCATCTTTCAGTTTCCATCTACCAAATCCACTCACAAGGCTTTGGTCAACCTGGGACAAAGTAGTAGACACTTGCTCAAAGTGCCAGACACTGTAACTGAACCTGAAACTATGTGGTCAGGAAGCAAGCTTCTTAACCATATAGCCATGCATGCACTTACACACACACATATAAACACACGTCTTCAGTTCATTTTTTGCATAAAGCTGTTCAAGTGACTAAAAATCAATCATTTACAGACAGAATTCTTTAATTTATAATTGGATAACAATATACCAAATGAAATTCTGATTTTTAAAGTGTGCGTGCTTATTTTTACTATGTCACAAATTGATGAATTTGAAATTCATGAGTCATTTACTTTTGTTCATTTCTAGAGTACCCAAAATTTCATTGTCATTTTTAATTGCAATCAATGTCTGTGCATGTGAGAGAGAGAGAAAGAGAGAGAGAGAAAGAGAGAGAGAGGAGGGTGGACAGTGTATAGTGCTATCCTGATTCAAAATGTTAATTATTTAATTTAATTAAAATAAAATGAATTGGCATTCTTTCATGTCATTAACCCATTTTTTGGCCTCCGAATCTTAAAGAACCTGTATTGGAACCAATCAGCATGCATAAAAGTGGATAGAGAATGCAGTGAATACACTAGTATCAGGTGAGGGGGTTAGACAAGGATGTGTGTTATGTCACTAGATCTCTTCAATTACTATAGCAAATTGATCATAAGAGAACTGGAGAAGGAAAAAGGTCTTAAGGCAGGAGGTAGAAATATCACAAACATAAGATATGCAGATGACACATACTTACTTGCAGAATTGGAAAAGGAAATTCAGAGACTTCTGGATGTAGTGGTCAGAGAAAGTGAGAGAAAGGGTCTCTTCATAAATTGCAAGAAGACAGAGTGTATGGGGTGACAAAGAAGGGAAACCCGAAGTGCGTACCGAAAGTGAACAACCAAATCATTAAGCAGGTATCATCCTTCAACTACTTTGGAACTTTGAATCAAATAATATGTAAGATATGTGAAGGAGATCAAAAGGTGAATAGTACTGGCAAAATCTGCATTCCAAAATTGTATAACATCTTGAGAAACCGTACTCTGAGCAGCAAGACCAAGATCCGTATATTGAACTGCTAGGTCAACCTTGTTAATGTATGAAAGTGAGATATGGTCTATAACATCAGAATTGAGAAGGTGTTTGGAGAACTGTGAAATGTGGTTCTTAAGTAGAATATTGAGGATAGCATGGACAGACAAAGTGTCTAATGAAGAAATAAATAGGAAACTGTGAGATAAGTCCAAGCAACTGAGATTTCTTGATCATGTGATGAGGAAAGAAGGCCTGGAGAATATAGTGATGACTGGAAAAATTGAAGGAAAAAGAAGAGGAAGGAGAAGGATAATATGGATGTTAAGCTTGATGAACGGGTTGGAAGATAGAGGTGTTAATCATCAGGAAATGGAACTGTTACAGAAAACAAAGAACAGAGAATTGTGGCAGGACATGATTGCCTATGTCCTACACTCTGGACACAGCACCTAAAGAAAGAATATAAAAACTCAATTAAATGCCCGTAATTTAATCTTTAGTTCACATTATCTAATGACAGACATTTAAAATCAATATTTAATGACCATTTTGGTGTAGTTAATTACTATCATAGTGATGTAAAAGGTTATGGAATAACAATTAGGTTGTCAGATAAATTCATTCACTTTTTTGTTTCCATTTAACAAAGTAATTTTTATAGCAAACACAATACATCAGCACAAACAATAAAGAATAATAACAAAGCTGTCACCTGGAGGGATATCTAATAACCAGATTGATTATATTCTCTTCCCAATAAGATATCAATCACATATAAATGGGGCTAAAACCTAAGTTTTACTTGAGGCAGACATGAGCAGTGATCACAAATTTTTATTGATAAAATATCAAGTCAAGCTCAAATCAGTCACGAAGAACCAAAATGCAAATTATCATCATCTTCCTTTAACGTCTGTTTTCCATGCTGGCATAGGTTGGATGGTTTGACCGGAGCTGGCAAGCCAGAGGACTGTACCAGGTTCCAGTCTGATTTGACTTGGTTTCTATGGCTGGATGCCCTTCCTAATGCCAACCACTGAACAGTGTGTGCTGGATGATTTAACATGCCACTAGCACAGGACTCTTGGCATAAAATGCTTTTTTGTGGCACAGGCACAGGACTCTCGGTGTGGGTGCATTTTATGTAGCATCATCACAGGTGCTTTTTACGTGACACTGGCACAGGACTCTTGGCATGTGTGCTTTTTACATAGCATAGTCACGGGTGCTTTTTATGTGACACAGGACTCTTGGTGCATGTGCTTTTTATGTGACACAGGCATAGGACTATATAAAGCTAAAGACCCCAAAATAACAGCAGAATTTAAAGCACAGATACAAGAAAAGTTTGAACCTTAAATATATTATTAGATACAAAAGTCTTTGAAGAAATAATAACAACAGCAAACAGAAATTTTTAGTAAATGAAAGAAAAGAATCCTTGGAAGAATAAAAACGTTTTTAATTCAGTTGTGATGAAAGAAGGCAACTGAAATATACAATATGAAAATGAAACATCAGAAATGAAATATAGATTGGGTAATTAAAAAGTAGAACCAGAAATTAGGACAGCAAAAGATACATTGATTAAAGATGTGAAAGAATAGAAAGAGTAATTAAAGAAAAGCAAACCAAATGGTTAAAGATCTAATCAAAGAATGGGCGTATAAATGTCAAGTTTTAAGATAAATATTGTAACATACCAAGCAAAAGAAGAAACTGATAAATGGAAACAATTCCATGAATATCTTTACAGTCATAGAGTACATAATAGTGATTAAGAAAGGAAATCTTGTGTGGCACTCAGCAAGACTTAGAAATCACTTCAGAAACTAAATGACAACCTTGAACAAATAACATAAATGCTGAAATATTAGAGAGAGGTGAATATATCACCGAGATCCTTTGTAAAAATTTTGTTTTACATATTTACTAGAAAATGACCCAGAAATGGAAAGAATCAATGTCAAACAAGAGATAGACTGAAAAATGTGTAAACAACTTTATGATTAGTCTAATTGGCAATTGAAGCAATGCTTTGCTATATGTTTTACTTGATCAAATGAAAGCAACAATAAAAATGATACTTAGTGAAACACAAGTTGGTTTCCAAGAAGGAAGAGATACTATTAACAGAATTGTATATTAATATTCTAGAAGAGAAATATTTGGAACATCAGTTAGATATTTACCACAGCTTCATCGACTATAAAACAATCTTTTGACTATGAGTGGCTGGAGGCACCATGTCTTATTATGAGAAAATATCACATCAGCCTGCCAATAATAAATATCATAATGACATTATTTAATAATGCAAAAAATTTACTAGGAAATTCATCAATGAACTCATTTAAAATAACACTTGGTACCAGACAAGGTCAGGATTCTTTCCCAAAACCTTTTTAATGTGTTTCTAAATTATATGTTGATGGAAGCCCTTGAATCTTTCGTAGAAAATACTAAAATGAAGATCAGGCAGAGATATTAGTAATTTCTGTTTTATCAATGATATTGATTTAATAGGACAGAATGAAGAACTTAGAAATCTAACATGTTTTGAAACAGCCACAGGGCTATATAGAACAAAAAAGAATGCTGAAAAAGCAAAAATAATGACAACCAGTTAAAACAAAATAATCAATTCAAGTGAAACAGTAGGAAAGATGCTCAAACAAGTTGATGTGTTTAGATATTTGGGACAAGCAATAACGGAAGACGTGAGATCAAAGAGTGAAGTAAAATGTCAGATTGTTGCAGCTACCACAATTTTAGCAAAATTAGACCCTGTTCAGAAAATAATATTGCAGTAATAACAAAAATTAATTTTTTTTTAAAAAAGTAATAGTAATTTCAACTACAGTCTATTGGTGTGAATAGAGGATGTTAGCTGCTGAAAGTGAGAAAAAGATCACAGTTTTTTTTAATGAAATGTTATAGAAATACACTTTGCCTTCATGTACAAAACATTATACTAATAAGATTGTTGTGACCCTCGTTACTCTTTTAATTGTTTAAAGGTGGAAAATGAAGAGATTTGTTATGACACCATGATATCCTACCTCTGGTAAATGTGGTCATGCAGGAACGAAGTGCCCCCACTTCACCCTGGTAAAAGAAGGATAGGCAGACCATTAAAGGTGGTGGTGAATTAAGAAACATCAAGGAAGATGATGAAAAACATGAAACTGGCTGATGGCCGGTGAAAGATGAAGAGATTGTGTCACTTATTGAGAAATCGATTGGAAAATCAAAGTATTTAACCAATGTATTTAAGAGTGATGACTGCAATGACATGGATATATAATGAATGAATTATGTGTGTCAGATGAGAAGATGGTAAAATAGAATAATGAAATTTTGAACTATAGAGAATCAATTAAATTTGAAGATGTTATGTCTCATTGATGAACAATACAGGATTGTGGTATTTGGAATGGAAATGCCTATCCAACTTATGTTAGCATGGGAAAATATTGCCATGATGGTGATGAGGACAACAACAATAACACCAACAATGGTGATGATGATGATGATGAAGTTTTACAACTACAATGTGATTTTAAAAACAAATGTATTTTCAAGAACCTGTGTTGGTATGTCTAATGTTGTGATTGGTGAAGAAATACAATTGCTTAGTCACCAACAAAGCACTTCCTATCAAGATAGGAAAGGTAAATTAAAAATCAGGTTGTCTATTAAGGATTAGCCAGAAAACAATGCTGAGTATTGTAAAAATAGACACTAAATGAACTTGATAAATTGTTAACGATATTATGAAGACAAAGGAGAAAAGATAATCATCCAGCTTAAGAAATGCATAGTATTTAGAACAACAATGGCTTGCTTGCAAATTTGACTGGAGAATGGAAGAATTTCACTTTTTACTGTGTGAAGTTTTATTCAGTGTTGTTTAATTTCCCTTTTAGTACTGGCAATAGATCTCAAGTTGACAACAGTTGATTAAGCCTGAGATGATACCAGTACAATATCAACTCTAAATGAAGATTCTCAAAGATGCAAAATGAAGATTAGCAATTATTTATTAACAAATTTAATCTTTATCCATTTTCTAGTTTGTAATCCTTTTGTGACAATATCTATTTGCTCCAACTAATTTTGATAGTAAAGAAGTTTGAGAGATTCAGTAAAATAACTAACTTATTTAATTATTAAACTGGAATATAACTTAACAAAAGAATCTTATATAAAATTATCGATGATCTTCATTTACAAATGATGACTAAAACCATGCAGGATTTGTATTATAGGACCAGAGGGAATTTGATGTGGGTTGATATTGAAAGGTTTAAATGAGCACTAATATAAAGTAAAGTTTTGTTAATCTGCAGAGATTTAGCTTTAAACCAACACAATAATTCAGTTATGTGATGATTTTAAGCTGTAATTACAATATATTAATGTTAATTAATATATTGTTATTATTAATGCACAATCAGATGAGAAAAATACTTTAAAAATATAGAAGGAAGTGAGCTCCTAATTCTGCAGATAATATAACAAAAATCTTATTTGGAAAAATATAGTTACAATTATATCACAAAATAAATAGCCTATAGGAAGCTTTTATTTTATTTTTTTAATTTATGTATTTATTTTATTTTTTGGCAACTTATTTCCAAATGCACACAAACTAGATGTTATCTAATCCAGTTGAACATCTCAATAGGACTGATTAAATGCAGTTTCTTTTTCTAAATGGAATTTTTAAAATGTTAGGAATTTTAATACATCTTAATTTTTTATTAAATATATTTTAAAGAAAAAGAAAAACTAAACAATAAATTTCACAAATTGGTTGTAAATATTATTTATTTCTATGAGTTTTTTTTTTTATTTCTTAATATTATATCAAGTTCAGTGTTCTATTTATAACTCAGTACCAAACCCAAACATGATATCAGGAGCATAGATTTTAAAATAGAATCAATTTACACTTAGTAATCTAAACGGCGTGGCTAGTCATAAATGTTTTTTAACATATGAAGCATGCCTAAATTCATCATATGTAGTTTGAAATCATAGAATTCTATTTGATAAAGTCACAAAATGTTAAATAATAAAATGAAAAGACATTTATTTAAAAGGAAAATACCCGCAAGAAAAGGAACTAGAATGGTAACTAAGCAGCATTGTTCTAAAGAAGGTTGAGGCTATATATGATGCAAAAAGGATGATCTATATATATAAAAAGGAAGAAAAACTAATGCTAAAAATGTTGTGATAGTAATTTATACAGATTGGCATGGAGATTGATAGCATAGATGTTATTAAGATGACCAATAAGGAAATGTAGAGAGTAAAAAGAATTTGTTGTTGCTTGAGGAAACTGAGATAGAAAGAAAAAAAGACATTTTAAAAAAATATTTTACATTCATTCTTCACACAAGCATGTATAGGATGGTTCTGAACATTGAAATATTTGCACAGACCTCCATTGTCAGGGATTTTTAATTGCTATAACTCCCATCACCATAGTTCTAGCACAAATCTAGAGAAAATTATAGTGACCACAGAATTTAAAATATAGCAGTAGATAAACTTGATATGGTAAATTAAATATTCTTTATTTATGGGGTAGAAACAAAAAGGCCTGTGAATATGGCAGTGAACCACTTGCTTTGGGGGGATTGAAAACTACTGCTGGTCTTGTCTTCTGGTGTGTTACTCAGCAAGTTATTCATGTCTACAGTATCTCAGTTCACCTAGCTACATGGAATGGGTTTAGATTTTTGAAAGACCGATGCATAATTTTTATGGGAAAAGGTCAGAATGGTAATATTCTATCAACATTAGTGAATCAGTAGTTAATTCATGTAGTTAATTAAGAGCATATCTTAATAAGGCAACAAGCTGGCACAATCATTAGCCTGCCAGTCAAAATGCTTAGTGGCATTTCATCCGTCTTCTCGTTCTGAGTTCAAATTCTATCGAGGTCGACTTTTTTTTTTTCATCCTTTCGGGCTCGATAAAACAAGTACCAGTTGAGCACCAGGGTCCATGTAATCAACATACTCCCCCCCCCCCCGAAACTGCTGGCCTTGTGCCAAAATTTGAAACTAATTAAGAGCATATCTACTTCAAGTAGTCCAACATCTCTTGAATCTATTATCTATGGCTAGATTCACTCATATAAGGTATAAATGAAATGGCTCAACAGAGAATTGAAACTAAGTCACAGATTCATCTTGTAAAGAATTTAACACTGTTTTATAGCACACAATAATTAAGACTACACATCTTTGAAAAGAAAAAAAAAATGTCAGAATATATTTAGTAAATGTAATGAACCACAGTAATCATTGAAGCTATGAGAATTATTTCATTGTTACTTTAAACAAAATAATTCCTTGTTCTGCAAATGGGTGGGAAAGTCTCATGTGGTATTAGTAGAAGTTAACCATGGCAAAGTAAGGTCTAAGAATGCTAGGCCTCAAAGGAGAGCTAATAAAATATTGGAACAAATGGCAACATCTATACCACTTCTATTCTACTATAGTATAAATAAATAGATATTGGTTTCAGATTTTAGCACAAGGCCAGCAGTTTTGGGGTAGGTGCCAAGTCAATTAAATCAACCTCAGTGCTCAACTGGTACTCATTTTATCAACACTGAAAGAATAAAAGGCAATGTCAACCTCGACGGAATTTGAACTCAGAATGTAGAGACAGACGAAATGGTGCTAGGCAGCTTGTCCAGCATGCTAATAATTCTGCCAGCTCGCCGCCTTCATATAAATAAATAAGTATTAAAATGACGACAATTATGATAATGATGATATATTTTATGTAGTGATTCTAAGTATTAAAAAGTTAAGTATGGAAAGTAATTTAACCAAATAATTAATGTGCAAAAATTTTAATGTGAATGCCTTCACAACACAAAGAAGTATTTAAGAATAACTATTCTCTAAATATTCTCCAAGTTAGGATGCCATTCAATGGATAAAGAGGTAATCTAAAACCCCTCAGAGTATTCTGTTTAAAAGATTTCTAATTGAATAATGTATCTACAAGGGAACCTTTAATTGAAAATGATACTAAAAAGGACATATACATGAAAACAAATTTTCTTGGGTTGGGAAACACCTAGTGAATATCAGTCTATATCAAATAATTTGATGTATGTGTGTGTATATATATATATAGGCGCGGCGTGGCTGTGTGGTAAGAAGCTTGCTTCCCAACCACATGGTTCTGGGTTCAATC
>JAOPUL010005356.1:16430099-16448120 GCA_027564515.1 Octopus rubescens
GTTTTTGTGTGTGTGTGTGTATATATATATATATTTTTTGTGTTTTTGTGTGTGTATTTAAATATATATATATATATATATATATATATATATATGTATATATATATATGTATAACGTGTTTATATGTGTGTGTGGATAATATATTACTATTTTTCTTTGAGTAAATATGTTCCAAGTGTCACGTTTTTTTGTCTTGAAGAATTTCTGTTTAAAATAGATACTTTGTATGATTCTCTGTCTTAGTTCTTTGCTTATTAATCCTGTCTTTTGGAATATTATTCCTAGGTTTTTGACATTTTTTTTTTCATTTTGATTATTATATTCAGAATTTTTTTTTCTGTCTATAACTTTTATTTTTGTTCATTTGGACATTTAACGAGGAGCAGCTTCCATGACAGCTTCTGCAAATAACTTTCTAATCTATTTTGTGGGATTTGATTTTGGGTTTTTCTTTTCTTTCAGTCGAATTATCTTTCGTTTTGTTTTCTTTTTAATTGTTTTATATTGGGTACATAAAAAAAATGTTTTGTGCTTCTTTATATTTGCTTATTTAGAAACAATAACAAATATATTTTACAAACTTTGCACTAGCATTTGGTGTAAAAACTCATATAGGCCATTACACACAGAAATGAAGGATCATGGGATTTGAGTTATGTTGCAGTATGTTGCAGCTAATAAGATTCCAACTTGAATCAAAATAGCTTATCATGGTAACAGAATTTAAATTCTTATATTACATTACCTCAGAATCGTTTCTACAAGTTTAACTATTTTGATTTCGTAGAAATATAGTTTTTTTTTTCAACTGTGTGTTAAGGTGATCACTTAAGAGATTGAATGTCTATGTTGTTACATAACTTAGTTTCAGCTGAATTAAGGTTACAAGGTGTGCTGTAAAGAATTCTCAATTGATTTTTAGTCATAATTTTTAGTAAAGACGCATAAAAACACACGAGTTCTTTAGGATTTAATTAAATATGGTCATATAACATGTTAAGATATGTTTCATTCAATATGTCCGCCTTTAGCTTTCACAATCGCCCGAAGATGGCTGAGAACAGAGTCACATGAACGCCAGATGACTTTTTCACTTAAACAATCCCATGACGCGACTAAGGCTTTCTTCAGAGCTGTGATACTTTTGTAGGAAACTCTTGAAACGTCACTTTCTAGAATGGACCAAATAGCGAAGTCCATAGGTTTGACGTCTGGGCTGGAGGAGTGCCACACATTCTTGTCCCAGAACTCGTTGAAATGGCTCCTGCACCACTGCTGTGGAACATTGGACGTATGAGAAGGAGCGCTGTCTTGCATGAACACGTAATTATCTCCAAATGCTTTGGTCACTTATGGTGAAACATTAATCCTACAACATTTTAATGTAAATTGCTGAATTGACCTTCCTCCCCTCTGTAATGAACACCAGAGGAGATTTTCCACCATTGGATGACACTGCAGGGTTTCATTCAGCAAGGCACTTTACAGGTGCGTTTGGGAACAACATCTGACCTCGTGGCCAAAATCCTGTCATTCTGAGTGTTCGCTGCAGCCTCCACAGTGAATATCTTTTCATCCGACCAGACGAAGACATTGTCTCCAGCACTCTGAATCTCGTCCGCCATTTTCTTGCACCTGTTCAGTCGCTTTCGTTTGGAAGTAGCCGAAATTAGGTGTCGATGTTGCACCTGTTGCTTGGTTGTCTGGGAGATATTGAGACTTTTAGCCACTTGCCTAATGCCCCACCGTGGATTTCCTGACACTCTTTTTCAGACGACATCCACCAATTGTTTCGTACTTACGGATCGTTTTTGACCAGGAATAGGCTTGCTGTCAATTGAACCTGTCTTACTGTAGCAATTCATGACATTATAGATTGAAACCATTGAAACCACGTCTTTGGTGCTATGTCCTGCTTTTTTCAGAGCTACAATCTCACTTCGCCTCTTAGCTGCCATATTGAAATGTTTTACTTGCCAAATGTAAGCAAACAATGGAGTCTACATGAACAATTGAATGTTGAGAAGTGCATTTTAATTATTTTTGAGCAATTTCAAACTACATTTAATAAAATAAAAACTTATTTAAATAATCGGGCGCACCATGTAATTGTCATTAATACACTATTTTACTTGCACAATTAGAGACCATTTTTTGTAAAATCCTTTGAAGAGGAGCAACTTCCATGACCTTTGCAGATCCTCTCACTGTGTGTGTGTGGCAGTGGTACTGTTGCAGACACAGAGGCAGTATTTTAATGTGAGATGCTAATAAATGTTGTAATGAATATATCAGTATAAAATTATGTCAAAATAATTAGAAAAGTATTTTATATATATAAAAAAAATAAAAATAAAATAAAACCACATCCAAACCTGCACAAATTATAAATAGAATTTATTAGATTGGAAGGTAATGCAAACTTGGACATAAATAATGTATATTATTAGAGCTGATATTTTCACCTTATTTCCAATTTTTTATCAAGCAGTGCTTTTTTTCCAACTTGAGCATCTCATGTTGAATAAATTGCTATTTTCAAGAAGTTCAAATATTCAGTCAGCTCACTTCCTTGTATAATCAAACCTACATTCAATACATCTAAATAACTGAGTACACCCTGTAACATTTTTTGGATCATTAGGATACATCTGAAGACTTAATTTGCATGCAGTGATGGAAGATAAGCTGTAGTTTCTTGTTGACAAACCTAATTAAGTTGATACTTAACCTTAAAAGAAAATACTGGTTTTCATTATACTGTACCATTGATATTTTCAATAGCAAACTATATCTCCTTATGGTAACTTATGTGTCAAAGTAAACTGAGTTTGTCTGCATCAGTGTACATAGTGATTCTCTCATTACTACCCTGGCAAGTACAATAAAGTTTGTTTCCCTGTTGAGTTTTTAATAAGACCTCAACATATCTGGTGTTCTCTTCAGCTATCATCATTTTATGTCGGCTGTCCATGCTGGTATGACTTGAATGGATCATCATAGTCAGTTCTTATTGGGAGCTACTGCTTTTGTCGGTGTCTTACTTGAATGCTTCATTTTTGGCTTGAATTCTATGACTGGATTTCATTCCTGTGACGTCCACTTTTGAGTGTACTGGGTGCATTTTATCATGGCACCAACACTAGAGTGGTTGCCTTGTTTTTGGCAAAACAAGGCTAAAAGGTCATGAGTCCTCTCAGCTTTCTTTGCTTGCCAAAATAAAATATTGCCATTGACTAATATTGTTTTCCTCATTGCATAACTATAGTTATTTTTTTTAATGTACTCTGCATACCATAGGTTAACATTGGTGTAAACTTTTAATTCTGAATAACTTAATAGTTGTGTGGAATACACTTGATAAGTGCTGATGATGAAATATAAATAGTCAACCTTTTGGTCTGTAGGCTTGCATGCTATTAATTTAGTCTGCTGCAACTCATTCACTTTTCCTTCTGAAAGACAAATGCATTATATCTTAGAATGCATTCATCTCCCCACTAAGCTAAAGTAATAATATGACAAACAAATGTACCCATGCATTATTCATTGATAAAGCGCCTTACATGCAGAGGTTGAATGAAAGATTCATGTTAAATTTGAAAATGATTTAATATTGATTTGTCAATGAAAATAACTGAATGCATAATAAAAATAAATAAATGATCTATTAGCAAAAATATAAAGTAAATACTTCATTCATGGCTGGGGTCCAGCTTCCTGTCAACAAACTATTCTCCTTTTCATCATTGAAATTCATTACCAATCAAATGTTTGTTTGCAATAACATTAACATGGTTGGAAGTTCTTTCTTTCGATTTAATCTTTTGTTTTGAGCTGAAGGAGGACACTGACCTTAGCAAATGAGACACCTTGGATAAGATTTAGAAAGTGATATACAACAAACTCAAATAATCAAATCAAGAATTATCCATCTTCATAATGATATGATTTATGATCTGAATAGCTGCAGTGTTGTCATCTTTATGGTCATGAGTCACCAGAGTAAATGTTTTTCTATTTTTAATGCTAGCTTGGGAAAGCTGGATATATTTTGCTTTATTACTTGTTAATGCTGTATTATTTATTATAAATTCGTTAAATTTTCAACATTGCATGATGAGTCTCAATAAGCAAAGGTTTTGTATCTAGTAGAGTCAGCCATGATGGTTTGTTTACTGCTTGTGGTCATTTCTCATTTAAACAAATACATTGAAGAAGACAGATGTGTGTCCTGTGCTGTAATCTAGCTATTATTATAAAGCTAAGATATTACAGACAGATAGCTTGGAAAATGGACAGTAAATGATGATGATTTTTTAATTTTTATTTTCTTAAAGAGTTAGTAGTCACTCAGAATGAGGAACCCCTCCCTGGACTCTAAATGAATCCTTGGGATTTGCCATACTCGCCACGCTAGGCCTGCAGGTTGGCAAGGGTATTTAACCCATACCTGGGTATTGCAGCTAAGTTGATACCATCAACCCCAGTGGCTTCACTGGTACTTACGTTATCGACCCCGAAAGGATGAAAGGCTAAGTTCACCTCGGTGGGAATTGAACCTAGCATGTAGAACGTAACCGGGAGAAATACTGCTAAACTTCTCTGCTGACATGCTAATGACTCTGCCAAATCGCTACCTTGATTATGTTATTATGTATTAGTATGATTTAGTAGTATGTAACATACTTTTGCTGAGTGTTTTAGGTGCTTATATAGTTGTGACAGACATAGGCACTCTCTCTGCACTTCCACTCTTGTCCCACTGGAACTTTGAGGATCTGACAGCTGGAGGGAGAGACAGAGCTGCTCCAGAGACAGAGTACAAAGCTGGTACTCAATTTTCAGCTGAGTAGACTGGAGCAACATGAAATGCTGTGTCTTCTTCAAAGATACATCATGCTGTCCTGTTCAGGAATTGAACCCGTGACATACATGCCTTCACATTAATATGTATTATTTATTGTACATTTCAATATTGCAGTGGGCATTGGTAAGAATACATTTGTCTCTTTGGTTGAATAAGTAAACTCACCCCTCATGCTTTCCACCTCTCCTGACAGCTTCCACTTATCAGCAAACCAATATTGTGCACAGGAACAACACTTTCAGAGCTTGGAATTTCTTGAATGAAGTACCACAGTAGTTTTCTTATCCATTCTTTTCAGCCTATACCTACACAACCTTCCCACACCTTCACCAAATTTACATACAGTCTGATACATAAATGACATCACACTCACATCTCCCCATTCTTCAGACACTGCTGTACAACTACTCCAACTAACCTTACATAACTTACCTAAAAAGTTGGCTCCGCAGCAACAAACTTAAAGTGGCATCTACTAAATCCACTGTTTCTTTTCTTACCAGCAACACTAAAGAACATCAAGTATAACCAAAAATCACACAACACACATAGAAGACAAAAATACTAGGAATTACCAGCAACACTTCAACAGTATTCACAATACAGGCAGAAAATATAGCGAAGAAAACAAAATGACACACAAACATATTTTGAAAAGTCAGAACTAACATATTTAGCCAACAGAAAGAAACTAGAAGTAATCTACCATTGTCTCTGCCAATTCTCCACAACATAGCTACAACGTGTGCAAGAAACAGCATACTACACATTATAATTACAGGTTATGCACAGAACACCTACACAACAAAGAAAAATATTGGTTTCAAATTTGGGCACAAAGCCAGCAATTTGGGGGGAGGGGGAAAGTTGATTACATCGACCCCAGTGCTCAGCTGGTACTTATTTTATTGACCCATCAAAAGAAAAATAAAACTGCTTGGGCATGTGAGGCCACAGTTTCTTGTAACAGCAAGCTTTGTCTTCTTCCACAAGCCCTGCCACTTAATAAAAAACACCTCCAAAGACCCAACAACACTACTACAACAGCATTCTAAAACACTACCTCTCCCACTCAGCCCAGACAAACATAAAAACACACACAAATAACTGCAACATTAATAGCCTCGCTAGTTCCAGCCACTGTGCTTGGATATCTTCTTCTTGGTGATACACAACCAATAATATATGCAGAAGACCAGCAACTGTTGCATTCTGATGGGGTCTATCTTAACTGCCTTGATCAGAATCTGTGACTGTATGGAAATAGATTGGACAGTGGAGAGCATGCAACATGTCCAGACTGACATGCATACCACACGATTGAGCACTGCGTTCAGATTATGCAGTATGGTCTTCACTTAGGTGGGAACATGGTCTGACTGTGAAGAAGAATTTGTACATCGTGCCTTGTTGTTCAAACAATTGCATGTGTGCTTTAGGACTGCACGAACTGAGATGACCTGGGGCTACACAATGCTAGTGATAAATAACAGATGAATCTCTCTTAAATCACACCCTACTCTCTTAAAGAAAGGATATGGATGTAACTAGTCATGCATTAAATGCATGACTAGTTTTATCTTTTTCATCTAGGTGTTGTTAGTTTTGTATGAGTTGATTCCATTGTAATGTTCCCAAGTCCTTCGTTGTTTTTAGACATTCAGGCAGCACCAATATGATTCATGTAAATGTTAGTGCTGAAATTTTAATTTTGGGCATTAGATATAATACCTCAATAATAGTCAGGTGCTTACTTTTGTTTATGACTAATGAATGCTGTCTGTATATATACTTTAGTATTGGGCTGTGCGTTGCTGTCCATGTTAATCACTTTTACATGGGGGAATTCTATAATACATCATCATTATTTAACACCCACTTTTCCATATTTGCCTGGGTCAGAGGACATTTGTTGAGGTAGATTTTCTACAGCTGGGTTCCCTTCCTACCACCAACCCTAACTTGTTTCCATGCAAGGTAATATTTCTCCATGACCGGGCATGTTTTTTCATTAAAGGCTAGAAATAAACATTACTTGTATAATGGTGATACTCATTTACAACCATCACTTATCAAAACAAGGGTATACGTACACATACACACACACACACACATACACATGACTGGCTTCTTTCAGCTTCTGTCTACCAAATCCACTCAAGGCTTTATTCAGCCTGAGGCTATAGTAGAAGGCACTCGCCCAAGGTACCATGCACTGGAACTGAACACAAGACCATATGATTGGAAAGCAAGCTTCTCAACCATACAATCACGCCAGATGTGTTACTTCCCTATCTGATTTTGTTTTGTGTTGTTACTGAAGTTGCTCCTAGATGTAGCTGCATGGTTAGCCCCTGAGAAAGTGATGTGCTTGATAAACAGAAACAATTTGTAGTGAAGTTTACAACTTTCATATTTTCAAACTGAATTTGTAAATCAAATTACTCATAATTGGCTTGGTTGTAGATTTATATATTTAACCCTTTAGTATGTAAACCAGCCATAATAATCTACCTGTTTTATCTTCAAACTGGCCAGATCCAGCCTCTCACACTTACTCTACAATATTATTCCAAAAATAAACAATCACATCAGTGAAATCTCAAAGCTACAAGGTTAATGCATGACAAATTCAAACCAATGTGAATAAATAAGCCTTACATTTGACACAGAAATCTGAATGCTAAAGGGTTAAGGTTTGTTGTTTATAAGAAGGTTTTTGTGTTTTTGTAGTCTATTATTAATATAAATTTGTTGGGTGTAAAGCATTTTTTAAATTCTGTTTTACAACATTTTTGATAATGTGTTCTTCTGTTTCATTGTTAATATGCATTTGATTCATTCAACACCATGTATGATTTCTGTACTTTCAACAGGTGTAGTATCTTATTTATTTCAGTATATTTCTTCTTGTATTGTTTTATGGCTTGGTCTATTAGTTTGTTAGAATATGTTGATTAGTGTTTGTTTTATTCAGTGTGCTTTGTTTGCGGAGGAGAGTCTAAATGCTCTTCTTCTCAGTAAGGATTTTACCATTGACATTAGTGTATTTAGTAAGTCACTATGATTTTCTTTGTATTAAACTGATTGATATTTAAATATCAGTAAATATTTAGTGTTACTCTGTAATGTCTGTGTTTCTTTCTTTTTTTTTTTTTTTTTTTACATTTTATTTGGTCCTACCCTTCACATTGTATACAACAAAATATCCACAAGTTAATGTCATCATCGTTCTAATGTCCACTTTTCCATGCTAGCATGGGTCAGATGAGATTTGTTGAAGTGGATTTTTTTATGGCTGGATGCTCTTCCTGTTGCCAACCCTCATCCGTTTCCAAGTGAGGTAATATTTTCCCATGACCAGACATGTTTTCATGTAAGATTGTAAATTAAGGACATTGCTTGCATGATGGTGACACTTGTTTACAATTAACACATGATGTCAAAGTAAGGAGACAGTAACACACATTTATATAGTGTGTGGTGTGTACACAACATGTCCCTGTTGAATCTCTTCCCCACAACATATCCTCCTAATACCCCCCTCTCTCTACCTGTGCTCACTCATTACATTCACCTTCTCTAATCCTTGGTCACTTCACTATATATGCCTCCATGTAACTTGGGTGTATGGATCCTGCCCCCTCCCTGTCACATCTTTACCATCTTCTCTGTCTCCTCTCTCTCTGTTCATCTGGGGTAGCCATGTTTCTCCTCTAATGCAAGATACCTTTTCTGTTCCTCAATCTCCCCCTCCAAATAGAGGTGTCTTGTCCTGCAAGTTACTTGGTCATCTTACTGCCACTAGCTCCATGTAGAAGGCACCCAGTATACTCTGTAAAGTGGTTGACATTAGGGCATCCAGCTGTAGAAACCATGCCAAAGCAGACAGCAGAGCTTGGTGCAGTCACCTGACTTGCCAGTTCCTGATGATGATGATGATAATGACACACACACACACACACACACACACACGATCCTTTCAGTTTTTGTCTACCAAATCCTCTTTCAAGGCCTTGGTTGGCTCCTGGGCTATAGTAAAAAAAAACTCTTTATTAAGGTACCATGCAGTGGCACGGAACCTGAAACCATGGGGTTGGGAAGCAAACCTTTTACAATACAGCCGTGCCAAAGAGTTTTGTAATTTTCTTTGGTGGTATATGGGTGAGATTTTCTGTCAACTAAATTCCTATCGTCTTGGATTTTGGGATTGTTTTGTTTTGAACTTCTAACTCTTCAGAGAACATACTCTACATAGAGCTACCACTAGAAGCTTAACCAAACAGTACTCAAATTACTTAACGTCAAACTTATCTAAATAGTTAATCTGATTTTTTGCTGTAATGGTAATTCTCCTTTTATCTCTATGTGAAATATTTTAGAACAATGTAGTATGGAACTTGTTTGTCAGGTACTCTTCTCTGTCGTATTTTTAATGATGCTATTGTCCAATGACAAGTTGGATTAGTAAATTTGTATCATTCATTCAGAGGAATCTGTCTATTTATCTTACAGCAAACATCAAAATTGTCTACTAACCGTAACCACTGTATTTTTACCATCAACCGTTTTTTTGTTTTTTTTTTCATTTTTCCTCTTTGCCTTCACTGAAGCACTTTTATTATCTCACATACCTGTGTTGAATTATGAGCTCTACACTGAAATTTATTGCTTTAGTATGACTAAAAAGAAAAAGACAATACCAAAAAAGTAATGTTCTTGTTTATTTCCAAAACTAAGCAACACCAAACTTGCTCTAGTACTTTGAAGATGACTTTAGGAAGTGAACATGCTGTAAGCTATAAAACATAGCATTGTAACCAAGCGGGGTGGGTGTCAGCATGTAGGATAATCACACAATTTTTCTCTTTTTACAGGTTTTGAATTATGACCTTGATCAAGGAATCTAACTATATTTCTATTACTCTCCTAACTATAGAGTTATAAAACATCTTAATGATGGCCTGCATCATATTCTTACAATTTATAGATAAATAAATCCAGAGCAGTTGAATGTCAATTTCAGTGAAAATATCTGTGAGGAAGGATCATTAGGTTTATGTTCTCCAAATCTAGTTCCTGTTTATCCAGTTTGTTTAGTATGTAGTGCTATTCCCTCATTCTTCATATATATCTCTAAATAAGAGTCATTAATGTAAGGGTTTTATAATTATGTTTTTTTAAAATAATGAATTATGTAGTTGAGATACTAAATGGTACTGTCTATAGAGAACACCCAGAACAATCTTCTTAGGGAGTAACTGTAGGAATCTCACCGTTTGTTAGAAATGTTAAGCAATTTAACTATTACTCTTACTGATGAGCTGCAGGGCTGTGTTAAGATATATAGCTGACATTGGAGCCCAACACAGCCCTGCACAGCTCGTTGGATCCTGGCAAACAGTCTAATCCATACCACTAAGGAAAATAGATATTAAATTATATATATATATATATATCTAGTACATGTGTATGTATATATCTGAGCGTCATTGAGTTGATTATAAAGTCCACAGGTCATCAGTTCATATTCCACTGAAAGCATTTTCATTGTCTTAGTCAAAAGGACTTTTTTTGTTTCAATTTACTTAAAAAAATAAATGTCAGGGAAATGCTTGGGAAATTAATTTGAAATAAATTAGTATCATATTCAAATGGATTTATTAATTAACTATTTATTGCAACAGAAACTAAGGATTAGCATTAGCTTATGAATCTTTATATCTGAAAGAATCACCCATTTTAATTTGTTTGAATTTTCCACAAGATCACTTGATATGCATTGAAATATATTTGCATTGTTATGAGATATACTGCAGCAGTTTTAATGTTAGCAGAAAGGTGTCTTATAGGTTAATATTTTATTAAACACGTCAAGTGTATTTCTGTAAGTCTGGTTGCTAAGAAGCGGCCGTGTCATGAATCTGGTTGCTAAGAAGTGGTCGCGTCGTGAGTCCTGTGCAAAGAAGCAGCTGCATCGAGAGTCCTGTTGCTAAGAAGCGGCCGCTGCGAGTCAAAGACATCCTGTTGCTAAGAAGCGTCCGCGGCAAGTGAAAGGCATTACCAGGAATACAAGGCACCAAAGAGATGTAAAATATGATTATTAATTATTTCGGTGTGGTAAGGGCAAAGAAGCCTTTCTGGCAATACAAGGTGCGAAAGGGATGCAAAATACAATTCTCAATTTAAGATAAGTTTGTGTTTTGTTTGTCTAAACTTGTCTTTTTCGTCTCTGCTATATTGTTATGCCAGAAATGTGAAAATATGTCCTTAGATGCGAGTTTCCCACTCTACCTCGTTGTATGAAAATTTCCCCTCCTGCTCACCAATACAAAGGGGGCTCGAGCACATGCACACGGACCACTGCTTTATGAAGAGGGTCCGGGTGCATGCGCACAGGCCACTAGGCCATGTATATGTCCTTATGGCTGCCTGTCCCCAGTCCTTGTGGCTGTCTGTCCCCGGTCCTTATATCCGTCTGTCTCTGGTCCTTGTATTCGTCTGTCCCCGGCTCTTATGTCTATATATCCCCTCGGTCTATATGTCCATCTGTCCTCGGTCTATATGTCCGTCTGTCCCCCGGTCCACCTGTCCCTGGTCTATATGTCCATCTGTCCCTGGTCTAAATGTCTCGTCCGTCCCTGGTCTATATGTCCATTTGACTACCAATCACCTGTGTGGTGCCACGTAAAAAGCACTTGTGAAGGTGTCACGTAAAAGCACTAGTGCCGAGAGTCCAGTGCCGGTGACACGTTAAAAGCACCCAGTACACACTGTAAAGTGGTTGGCGATAGGAAGGGCATCCAGCTGTAGAAACCAAGCCAAATCAGACTGGAACCTGGTGCAGCAGCACCCCCAGCCCCGGCTTGCCAGCTCCAGTCAAACCATTGAACCCATGCCAGCATGGAAAACAGACATTAAAGGATGATGATCATGATGACTTTTATCTCTAAATTCAGTGTCTGTTACAAAGAATTTCATGAATTTGTGAATTTGATCCAATTCAAGCAAGGCAGCTAAGAATTAAATGTACTATGTTTACAGGAAAGAAAACTAACAAACATGTTAAATTTGATGATGAGCATATTGTGAACATATGACATGGATTATTACAGGTGGTTACAAAAAAAAAAATAATAAAATAAAGGTAGATTAGAGAAAACTTGAAAATAAGTAATTAAAACTGCCCATAATAGAGAGGAAAGAATCAGTTCAAAGATGAATGGAAGAGAAAATGATTTTATATATGCTAAATCCATGTTGACATGGGGACAGAAATTTGAAAATAGGAATGATGGAAATACCTCAAATTAGGGTTATTCTAAACTGGAATTTATAGTCAGTTCATTTATATGTTGCCAATAATTACATATAAATCAAATTGTTGTAGATATGTTCTATTTTTTAGGTTATGTGAAAATTTATGTTCAGATGACCTTTTTCTTCTGTGCTTTTTAGTATTTTACCTTCTACTTAATTATTTCAATGGTGTCTTAAATTTGATGTTCTAAAAGAGGTAAGTTGAAGAATCAAGATTTTTATGAATTTTTTTTTTTAATTTAAAAAAAGAAAAAAATCTACTGTATTATAAATTTATTAATATAGTTACAAGAAAAATATCACAAAACTGCTAAATAGCAACAGTTAAGAAAAACAAATGTAGCTATGATTTATAATTTTGACAAGTAAATTTAGCGAAAAGTCAAGTATATGTTAAAAAATATCTAATACTTGCAAAGGAAAGATTTGTTGAATTTTATCAACTATTTTGTCTCAAAATTTCTGATTGAACCATAAAAAAATTTAACTTTAATATCATTTCCATATCAACTGATGTGGCATTCGTTGTGACATGAGGTTAAACAGTAGAATGATGTATCTAGATTTTATTACCATTTAAGAAGTATAGAATATTTTAGAATTTTTATCACATTATATATGCATTAGCTTAAGTTAATGATAAATAATTGGTAGCTTTATAATGTAAAAGTTATATTTTTTCTTATCAAATATTTACCTTTCATAATAATTCTGAAAGCTCTGTTAACCAGAATTTATTCTAGTTTTTTTTCTGTTTCTAGTTTAACATTTCTTGTTAATTAGCTTGTGACAACCATGTTCAAGCAGACCTATGGCACAAATGTAACCAATTGAATGTTGGGAGGTGACCAGAGGTTTTAATGCAATACAGTATTGGTATTTTATTTTGGAGCAGATTCATTTTGAAGGTGTCTTGCATTCAGTTCATTGTTCTACATATTTTTGTATACCCAAGATAGTGAGGTGTGTATCTGTCATCTTTCAGAATGTATTAATCTGTTGTTGGGTAACTTTTAGCTGTAGCAAACTCATTGAATAGTAAATCTGCAATAGACGAGTAGTAGCTAATGAGTTCATCATTGTTGCACCTGTTATCTTTTTTTCTGTAATTGGTCATCTCTATCATGGCATTTTTTCACTTGTTCTGGCCTTTTGTTATCTTCTTTGTGAAATTCAGCCTCTTGAGATCAGCTTTCACTATTTCTTCCCCAGTCTTCCTTTTCCCCAGATTCCTTCCACTTGAATTGCTTTCTATCATACTCCATACACATCACATGTCTGTACAAATGCAGTCAGTGTTGAGTCTTTGATGACTTATGCTTGTGGAAGATAGAGAGTAAAAATTAGTTGTGTAGTCATTTAAGTTTGCCAGTTATGTAGTCCAGACTGATATTTTATCAGTGAATCAATGTATCAGCATGTTGGTCAAACAGCTTTATGACATGTATTAGGCATGCTTTCCAAACAATGCAGATTTGATAGATTTGGTTCCAGCAATTAATATAAAGGTCTGGTTGAATCTGGATGGTAAAGTCTTTTGTTAATTTGTGTTTGTAGTAAATATAAACTTGGAGACATCATTGATACGATCAATTGACTTGTTCTGATCAACTATGTTCTTTGTACAGATGCAGCTGATTGAAGGAGAATTAAGTCGATCTGTAGACTCAACTTGCTAAATATAGTCAAATTATCGAGTATCTTAACACTACTTTTATTCATATTTATGCTATCAACTTTGATAGGGTTAGAGATTGGTTGTTGATTATTCTAATTACCAATTCCAAAACACTATGGTGCTTGCATATGCTCTATTAAGTCTGTCTAACTGATTATTTACTGGATATAATATGCTGTCCTAGAAATATGCATTTTAGAACATGTATCACTAGGATTTACTTGATTGCTTTAACTGCAAAGAATTTGAAAAAGTAGTTTGCTGTAATATATATGTCTATTAAGGAATATTAATAGGATATTTTGCTTTTGCTGACTGATAAATTGAATGCTGTATATATAATTTCATTTCTGTGTTTTTCATATAAAAAAAAGTTCACTTAATAGCACATTTGATTGTGATTAAAAAAAACTTGTCATATGAAAAGAATCATCTATGAATCTTGTTTAGCTCTGTGCACCATGGATTTGCTTGATCAGGGCTGAACAACACCTCTAAATACATACATATAGTCTGATTTACTGAGAGAACCATTATACAATTTCACTTGCTAAAATTAGCAGTTGATTCAAACTGCATCTTAGCTAACTTCAGAAAATGCCATGACATATTGGACAAAGCAGTTCTGAGTACGTTATGCTATAAAAACAAAGACAGAATGACCTTGGCTGGAAATTTAGTACAATTGAGTAGGTCAACACTAAAAAAAAATATAAAAATCAAACAAAAAATACTCCAAATAAAAGAACACTTGGACATACAAGTGTTATTGTTTATTGAAACAGTGTCAGCTCTCATAGTCTTTATGGTTGCAGATATAATCATCCTAAATGCTTAGCCACTCTACAAAACCACAAAACACTACAACAGCATCCTTGAAACACTATCCTCCTCACTCAATCAAGACAAACATCAGTAACCTCACTAGCTTTAATCACTGTGCTAGGATACTCACTAATATAGACACATGACCTGGAATCTGGGGGAAGGGGTTAGTTGATTAAATCAACTCCAGTACTTGACTGGTACTTTATTTTATTATTTTACTGATATCATTGACTAGGGTAAAATTAATCTCTGCAGGATTTAAATTCAGAACGTAAAGGACCAGAAGAAATACTGTAAGTCTGATGCTTTAACAATTCTGCCAGTCCACCAGAGGACATTGACTGTCATATTCTGTGTCTATTTTCTCTGTCTCTGTTATAGTCACTCTCAAAACTTACTGTTGGCCGCCCTCCCCCCCAAAAAAAACTGCAGATAGTGGAGGTGAGCAACAACATGCTCAAACTTCATACAGCACTTCATGTGATATACATACCACTGTATGTTGGAGTGCAATTCAGTCATGGTATGTAAGCAACTAGACCCACAGATTGTAATGATTTAATTGAAAATGAAAGCCAGTTCAAAATTTAATTAAACTGATTATAAAAATATTCCCTGTATGTAAATCAATTTACTAAATGAGATTTTTAGAATGAAGCAATGGAACAGTTTAACAAGTTTCTTTTTGACCTTATTGTGGATAATTTATTGTCAGTCTTTAATATTTAGAACAAAGTATATTCTATAATGTAGTATATAATGTGATATAGACTAAAGAGTGTTGCATATGAAAATATGGATAGTTATGATAGTGATGATGATGTAGAGAAGTCTGTTGTAAAATATTTCTTTGTAAAATATAGTAATTGGCATCGATATGTGCATTAAAAAATTACTTTGTAAAGATCTACCTACCAATTAGATCAGTCACATTTGCTGGTAATATGACAAATGTTAATTGCAAGTCAATTTAATTTACTGCGGCAAATGACATTATAAACTTCGAAAAAGAGAAAATTTATATTAGATATCGCACATTTTACTTTGTTTTCTTAGATTAAATATTAGGTATGGAAGTGGCAGATTTAATTATGTTTAATTATATTTAATTATTTAACATTGTTGTAATATCTTTGTAAGAATTGATAAATGAACTTTCTATAGAGAATTCTGGACTAGTTAAACATACAAAGAGCTGAAGAATTTAAATAATTGATTTATCAAAAATATTAGAAATATGAAGTGTATGAGAGCAATTTCTTCTTCAATGCTAGAAACCAGTCTTACATTGGAACTGATAAGAAATATATTAATAAAATATATAAATAAAAACGACGAAAAATAATTGAAAATATGCTAATGTGAACAAATAGTAATTATATTAAAGGAAATGCGACCAAGTGTTGGAGAGTATAACCAGGTGGGGGACTTGATTTTGGTTTCAGTTTGAGTTATTTTGACTATTTTGGTGCATTTCAAATAACTATTTTTATTTTGGAAAAAGTCAATCTCTTAATGGGACATTTAAATACAACGAAACAAGAAAGAAATGGTGAGGGGGTAAAGCAGCGGAAGATGGAGGGGAGGAGAACAAATGTAATTTTAGTAAACGGATATACGTGTAAGAACGATAGGTATCGTTGATTAATGTTTGGATTTCATTGACTTTATAAAACGTTTTCAAAGTATCCACGAATAGGTTACAAGTAAGTATACCAATTTTAAACTGTTTACTGTGATAAAAAAAAAACCCCAACAAAAACAACTTGACAATAAAAATCCAAACGAGACCGATGTCAGGTGAAGGGGAGATAATTCAAAATTATGGGCCTTTATTTAATGTAACTTTTTCTCCATCTCAACTTCCTCACGGCGAACTAATTTATTCAGCTTTTTGTGCATCATATTTTCCGCTGCAGATAATCGGTAGTTTCTTCGGATTCTACTGTTTCACTTTCAGTTTTGTTATTTTTGCTTTGATAAGATATATACGAGTGTATTGGAGCAAAGACGCTTACATCGAGGTAGTCATATTGGCTACTACACATCGTCATATGATTTTTTTTTCAGCATTGTTTTAATTCTGGCATAACAATAGGTTTTTAAATGGTTCGTATGATTACTATGAAATTGTATTTTCTTGTAGAAAACAAGTGAAAAATTGAATTTCAGTTTTAAAAAAAAGACACGATCATATATTTAAAAATATAGTTGACAATTTGCAATATCTTTTAGTAATTTTTGTTGTTGCGTATTTGTGAGATGGTGTGCATGTGTTTCAAATATTAAAAAGAATATTTATGGTATTTTTTAGTATAGTAATGTGCATAGTAAATTTAAAAAAAAAAATTACTTTCATTTTTCCTTTCGGACGTTGAAATTAAAACTGAGGAGAAACAAGTATCATATCAATTTTTGTAAGGGGAGGTGAATAGTCAACTTATCTCCCCTTGCCATTCATATTATATTAAACTAGCCTGGGCAAGATCTTCCTCTTCCACGAGTTCCTTCCACAGTTAGAAATCGGTACTTGTTCATGCAACAGTCCTCCATCATACGCATCACATAGCCATACCAGTGCAGTCTTCTCTCTTTCACGCTACATCTGATACCTCTTATACCCAATTTTTCTCTTAGAGCACTCACACTCAGCTGTACAAGCATACTAACATTGCACATCCACCGGGGCATACTAGCTTCGTTTCTTTCAAGCCTACGCATATCTTCTGCTGCCACAGTCCATATTTCACTGTCATGTAGCATGGCTGTTAGAACATAGGCATCATACAGTCTGCCTTTCATTCTGAGGGAGAGGCTCTTTGCTACCAACAAAGGTAGCAACTCTCTGAATTCACCCAGCCCATTCTTACTCTAAGAGCTATGCTCTCAGAGTAACGGAAGCTATCTACTACTTCTAGATGTCCCCCTGGGCATTTGACAGTCTATTCTTTGTATTTTCCTAGTGCTTATTGTACCCACACATCTGCCACACACAAAGACTACTTTTCCTGTTTATCGACCCGTGATACCGTTGCACCTCTTATGTGTCCATAACTTGCTTTGAGTACACCTTCAGCAGTTGATTGACTTTCATCAGATCGGACCAGGGAAACAATGTTTTCCATTGGTCTTTCCAATTGCTAATACTATCTATCGGTCGCAACTCCAGGTACACCTTATGGAGATTCTACCAATATCTTTTCTACAAATCGAGCATGGCCATCTCTCTGAAGGGACTTGTAACTTGGCTAAGTTAACTCTAAGGCCTTTTGATTCCAGACCTTGCTTCCACACCTGAAATTTCTTCTCTAGTTCTGGGAGTGA
>JAOPUL010005356.1:16448220-16464984 GCA_027564515.1 Octopus rubescens
TTTGTCCCCCACCACCGCTTGACAACCGGTGTTGGTTAGTTTACGTCCCCGTAACTTAGTGGTTCGGCAAAAGAGATTGATAGACTAAGTACCAGGCTTGAAATTATAAGTACTGGGGTCGATTCCGTCGACTAAAAATTCAAGGCGGTGCCCCAGCATGGCCGCAGTCTGATGATTGAAACAAGTAAAAAGATTAAAAATAAGATTATATGCGTAGAACATTTTTATAAATTTTTCGTTTTGCCCTAATGTCTCGGTCTGTACAGGTTTTTAAATTTACCTCAACCTACACTTTTGATTATAACTTTAATTTATCTTTTAAACAACCATTTCTTTATTTTTATATTTATACTTGTATTTTCATTTATTTCCCCTTCTTCACCCCTCCCATGTGGTTTGACACTACTTCAAGCAAGGCTTTCTAACCGAATTCTATTTTTTATATGTATGTATTTTTTATTATTACTAAACCTATTTTATATTTATATTTATATTTATATTTCGTTTCTGTATCGTTAGAGCCGGTAAACATTATTTAAACCGTTATGATTTGAAAATCAGGCATCCAATCAAATGTAAATGTTTATTCGTTGAAATGTAATTTAGTTTATATAGCTTTAAAAGGATCTGATTCAGTATAACTCATAACTGTCCGACGAACGGGAACGCGAAACTCTGAGAAACTCTGAGTAACAGTTTATGATAATATTTTTACAGCTTTAATAAAAATATACATATATCACTCTTTCTCACTCTCTATTCCACACACACACACACACATACGAGGGAAAAGAGCGGAAAGAGAGAGAGAGAGAGACTGTGTGTGTGTGTGTGTGTGTGTGTGTGTGCGTGCGTGCGTGTGTGTGTCTGCGTGCATGTGTGCGTGTGTAGATGTGGGAGAGAAGGTGGAAATAAAAAAGCGATGTGAATATTCATAGTCGATGCGGTCAAAGACTGTAGACCAGTAAGTTATGCTAGAACAAAATAGTTTCCACTTGGCATGAACCAGAATATAAACTTGAAATACAGAAACAGCTGTAGTGATAACAAAATTTTAATGAGCATTCTTGACACATTTCCATTATTAAAAGATGACAATTCAAAAGGCAGAGAAGTACAAATAAATTGATTAAAGAACTAGAACTGATTAATTCTACAGTTTCACAATGTATCATTTTATTATGATTCCGAACAAGATTAAGTTTATTCATCTGACATTTAAAGGTCGTTGGCGAGGTTTAGCAACAGAGATGTGCTGTGTGCAATAGCCGAATAAGATATAAGTGGGTACAGTTATTTCGTTTGTTGCATTTTTGTGTTCGGGAATCTTGTATTTACAGACAGTGTAGCTCTTGATGGATCTGTCGTCATAATGTTCGGAGAAGAGGGTGAGATGTTTAAATCGGTCTCATTTCTCGACTAGTATTATATTTTATCAAACTTGAAAGGAAGAAAGGCAAAGAAATATAGCAAGGTATTTTGCCCGACATTTCTAACCATTCTGCAATTCGCCTCCTTATGCGTGATTAATAATAATTTTAATGTTATCTCCATCTCTATACAGTAGAATCAGCATCCTATGCAGAACTTGTATTCTTGTATTCTTCTATTGTGTTTGAGCTCAGATGATCTCGGGTTAATTCGTAGAATCCACCCCTTCTTTCCCATGGCAGCTTGGTGAGAAGGATCTTCACAAACTATGTACGTGGCCCAGTCGATGATGGAGTTGCTTTCGATCTTTCGGTATTGGGTGAGACCAGGGATGAGAGGCTGGTCTGAGAGGCCCACTAGGTATCAGTCGAGAGCCTGTTTGAAGACATCTGTATGGCAAAAGGTCATGTTTCTAAGACTTATTGGGAGGGAGTTGAACATTTTTGGCACTCTTCTGGCAAAAGAGTCTCTTCGAGAGTTCTGAATAGCAGCTGGAGTGTGGTTAGTGGAAGAATATAAAGTAGTATCTGGTTGCTTTTTCTGGAACCATGTCATGATTTTAGCTCAACACTGCAAGCTAAGGAAACACTTGTCAGTTCACATTCCTGCTGCTTAAAACATTGAATTGTATCCTCTATAAAAAATACTGCAACTCAACTAGGCTCTTGAAAGTTAAGGATCATTGCCAGGTTGATCATGTATTGCCATTAGTATGTTACCAATTCATTATTCAACCTGTGACAATCTAGCCACCTGTTATTTTATTTTATTTAACTTTAGTGATTTTAAGTACCAAACACCAAAGTGTATTATTTGGTTTTAAACTTGATAACAATGATCTTTCTTATTAGAATGAGATCTTAGAGACTTAAATTGAGTGAACATGCAAAGCAGTGATATTCATAGCAAAATATCAGGGAGAATTTAAGCACCAGCACTAACCACACTCCAGCTGCTATTCAGAATTCTCAAAGATAGTCTTTTGCCAATCAATCAGAAACATAGTAATATTTTATAAATGTGTTTTTTTTTTTTTATTGCTGATAGTTTTATAATTTTGTCTCATAAAATTTAGGTGTAGGAATTATATTTTTATGTCAAATTTTGTACATGAGAACATTTTACTTTGTGAAATATCTTCATAACCGTATTGTGTAGTGTTGTTTATACCAAACCTAAGATCCAATATTTATTTTTTTTATCATACATATTTGAATAATGAGGTTAAGTTTAATATTGCAATAGTTAATTATACAATCAAATAACCTAACACATTTTTCAAGGAACCAAACTATGGAGATATCTCATCAGTGAAGAATGAATGTCAAAAGAAAAAGGTTCCAAGGAGTGAAGCTTGTTTCATTGCATGTCTTAATTTTTATTTTGCTCTTTTTTTTATTTTATTTTTTTTTATAACTATTGGGTTGCTAGAAACCTCACAGGTCCCAACTCTTCTTCCTTTCCTAAATAAAATGTCAATCAACTGTGTTAATAGACTTGACCTTTCCACCAAATATAATTCTCTAATTTTTCAGCAGACCATCATAATAAAATGGAATGAAGTATAAGCTTACTTCAATTGCTCCCTAACCCTCTTCAAATTTCTATTTTTAGGATATTTTTCAAGCTTAAGATCGTTTTCATCAGAACAAAATGTCAGTGATTTAGAAAGCACAATGGATAGAAATATTGTGTGTAAATGGAAATATGTATTTTTTTAAATTTTCAGTCTATATGTTATGAACTTCTGATAGTGGAGTTGAAATTTAGACTTGATGCTCTACAGCAGTGTTTCCCAAAGTGGGCAGTACTGCCCCTCTAGGGGTCGCTGGAAAGATCCAGGGGGGCACTGAAGAAAAGTGGGGTCGATAATGGAGTGGCCAAAATGACGGCAATAAATGTAAAAACAACAAAATAATGGGTTAATTTGGTTAAGTTTTATTTGTGAAATACAGTTGTTTTGAATTTGATGCAGGAAGTGGTCTATGTTTGTGGTGGTGAGTAGTACGGGAGGGGCGCTAGGAATGTGGCCTAAGCGCTAAGGGGGCAGCAGCGAAAAGGTTTGGGAATCACTGCTCATTGAGTTTGGTATGCTATATGCTGGTGCTTAAATTCTCCCTGAGATTTTGCTATGAATATCACTGCTTTGCATGTTCCCTCAATTTAAGTCTCTAAGATCTCATTCTAATAAGAAAGATCATTGTTATCAAGTTTAAAACTGACAAAAATGGCCAGTGTTTGATATGTCTCTGTTACAATCAGTGTATTGAGATTAATTCATTTGACTATATATCTCCCTAAGCAAGACACCTGTTCCTGTCCCCTCTATCTTACTTTAGCCTCTCATCACCTCGCATAAAGCCACCTCTCAATACTACTATCCTCTCAGTTGAGAGTTACTTGGTGACTTCACTAGTACTGCTTTGCATGTAAAAGGCACCCAGTGCACTTTTAGAGTTTGGTGCAATCCTCTGGATTGTCAAGCCCCTGTTGAACCACTCAGCATAGAAAACGGATGTTAAATTATGTTGATGAGAATTATATTTCTTACAAGTTTTGGACATTCTTCCAAATGTAAGAAATATTTTATTAATAGGTAAAAGACAGAAACCTTTGACGTGAATTCTTAGAAAGCTAAGACCTGATGTGAATTTCTGACTGAAGTTATTTCCTTTGACTATTTAGGAAATGTCTGTGTTTGATAATGTCTGCACATCTGAAAATCACTCAGCTATGGGCAGTGATGTTTCTGTCATTTCCTTTGTCAACAGGTGCTGGCCTTGCATCTTCAAAGATGTGTGGAATAAGAAAGTAACAGGAAGGGCATCCAGCTGTGAAACAATGTCTCAATATATATTCATCTAACCCATACTAGCACTGAAAAATAAATGTAAAAGTGAACAAACTTAATATTCTATCTCTTCATAATGATGATGCTTTGGTTTTAAAAATTAAGATTTGGTTATAAAAGCTAGATCATGCTTGATTGTTTTGTCTCCACTATATTGCTAGTGTTGAATTTATTCATCTCGAGGGGATGAAAAGAAAATTGAACCTTTGTGAGATGTGATATTTAAAAGCACAACTTGAAATGTAATGTTATAAAATGCCTTGCACACCCCTCTCATTTCTTAACTAATGTTTTTCTGCAGCAGTTTAGTGCTTCAGATTTACAGAAGGGAAAGTATGATTGAAAAAATCTGAGTACATTATGTGTTTTCATTTCTTTTTTAACTACTGGATATAATTGGTTTTTGCTAACTCTACCTTATTATTATTTTTTTTTTGAAATATTAACATCTCAAAAATAAAAAAAATGTTAAAATGTTTTATTTAATTTCTTGTTTAATCACCTCTGTTAAAAACTGTTTACAAATAAAGACTTAATGAAGTGTGAGTAGCAGTAATTTGCTGTGTAAGACAAAACTGAAAACTTAAATTGACTTTAAAAGATAGTTTATTTTATCTTGGGGTATTAACTCCAGTTGTCATTGAGTAGACCTGTAATTGAAGAGGTTCTTTCCATGACCATCTCATCTTCGTATGTCAAGTGTCCTTTTTAAACATGGTAGGGTGGGCTTAAATGAATTTCGTTGCTAGTAAATTGAGCGAACATATACAGGCTCCATTTTAATATATTTTTTCTTCTCAAGATTGCTTTGTAAGCCTATTTATGTAAAGCTAGAAAGACAATAGAGCTATTTGATTATTGAGAGTAGATAGGCAAAAGAAATGGGTTTCTGCCTTATTTTCTAAGATATTTTAATTATTTTAAATTTTTAGTGCAAAAAAAAGGCAGTATCCACAACTTTGGAAGGTTCCTCCAAGCTGGTTCGATCAATTTGTTTTATGTTAAGTTTGTATTTTAGTTGGTTGTTGTAGTTTAGCCTCACGTCTACATGATTGAGCATTCTTATAATCAAAAGTATTCTAGCTATGTCCAGCTTGTCTTTTTCAGATAATGCAGTTAAGATTATATAATCCACTGTGGTCTTCCTTTCTAGGATGGTACAGCAGGATTTTATGGAGATTTAACAGCTAGTTCTAGCAGGTTAAATTACTATGTAGAAGCTCTCTCTTTGGAAAAAAATCACAGGTGGGGAGGGAATTCCACAGGACTGGAGGATTTGGTTTGTGTTGTACATGACAGAAGAGGAGAAGCATTAGCTGGGTCTGGATAGAGGTGGTAAACAGCTTGTTAGTTCAGACAAGCAGAAGTCACTGTAGTAGCAGTAGAAAAACTATGGAGAGATATGTCTTAAAATTTAGTGGTAGAAGTCTATTATCAATTATGTGTCTTAAAGGTAAGTATTTCCAGCTTCTATTAACTCAAACATTGTGAGACAATGTCTTTTTATTGATATTTTTCAATATATTTCAAGAAATGCACTTTTTTTATTTTCCTCATATTACATACATCTTTCTATCAGTTTTTTAAGATTTCTGTTATATTATTTTCACTTTTCAATAACTTCCACCTCTGAGACCAGATGGTGTCATATATTTTGACGATTTTCATTTGTTCCATGTTTATTCAACTACTTTTCTTTTGAAGATATTTGCTTTACTTCATACTATGTTACTGTTATCCGTTGGATAATGTTGTTGTCCTCTTTCAGTAAATTCTACTGTTGTATGGTGACCTACTTTATGCATTGTTGTTTCTTGAGACATATTTTCTGTTCTACATTGTCATCCTTCAGACTGTGTTGCTGCCCTGCAATGCTGTGACCTCCACCCTCTTTCAAGCATTATTTAAGTATCTTCCTTCAGATATTGGGGCTGTTCTTCATTGACATTCTTCTGGCATTGATGCTTTCCAATATTCTATCTTCTTTCAGCCATTGCTGTTCATGTTATATTTAAAAAAAAAATTGGCAAATTTCTTTGTTCTTCTTGCTTGAAATCATCAGTTCAACTCAAATACTAGATAGTGTTTTTCTAATCTCAGAAATGTACAATGGCGATAACAAAACTGCTTTATATCATTTTCAAGCATACATTTAGATCTTTAACTTAAGCTTTACATCTCCTGCAATGTGTAAAAATATCCAGAAAAGAAAAGAAAAGAAAAGAAAAGAGAATGCCATTTTTAACCCTTTTAGTGCAGTGTATTTTTTTGTGGGCATAACCCTCTGCGTAGAATAACTTTTAATGTAATTTAATGAATGTAAGGTGTGTCATCGTTTAATCCCTGAGGAGCAAAAGCCGTTCAATATTTTTGCATGAAACTTTGCCAAATATAAAAACAGCAAGCTGTTGAGCGGTCTATGCACAAGGGAATAACAGTATTGAGCCACTCTGGAGTGGGTTAGGCACTGAAAGAGTTAAGGTATCTATTCTATATTTTCTTGAAATATTTGCACATTTCACTCTAACACATTAATTTTATATTAAAAAATTGAATATTATTTAATAATTTGTTAAATCTATTTGGAATCATGTGAATATGGAAAAAGATTTTAAAATTTTGCCTGTTGATTTAACCTCTCCTCACCCATCAGGTTTTACATCCACTTTTGTTATGCTTCGATGACTAGGATGATATATGCAATTGTGGTCATTTACAAACTGTCGCAACAGTTTATATATATGTTTTTTGTGCTGTTGGCTATCCAGACAAAAGCTAGTATAGTTATGTTCCTTTTCCAGAAGCACAATATTGGCTGTAATAAAATTTTGATCAATGTACTTGTGGGTAGTAGTTCAGCACATTAATCTTATCCCTTTGTACCTCCATAAGCTATTGCATTGTTTAACCCATTGGGTTTTTGAATAAATATCAATGAATTTTGCTTTCATGTAAGATATCAAAAGCAAGTTAACTTGACATAGTGTAACTCTCTGTAACCTATAACCACTGGAGATGTTGAATTCAGTGTTGCAAACTGATGGAACACTCATACAATTCAAAGTGTTCCCTCTGTTTAACCCTTAAGCATTTAAACTAGTCATTTCTGGCTCAAATGTTGTATCGGTTTTATGTTCAAACTGGCAAGATCTGGCCTCTCACACCTACTCTACAATATTCTAAAAATAAGCTATCACATCATTGAAATCTTGATGGGATAAATTCAAAACAATGTGACAGAATAATTTGAATGCTAAAGTAGTGAGTTATTCTATTTTTTTTAAAGCTAAATAGACTGAACAATGTAGTGTGTCTACAAATAGTGCAATACTAGACACATGATAAAGCTGCTCATTTCTTAGCAAGTTGTCTAATACATTGTTGACTTAGCCATTCATACACAAAAAATTGTCTTGCATATGCTTCTTTCAATTTCTGTCTTCTAAATACCCTCACAAGGCTTTAATTTGCCCAAGGTGCCACATGGAACTGAACCTAAAGCTATGTGGTTGAGAAGCTAACTTCTTAACCACTCAGCCACGCCTTGGACCTATTTTACTTTCACTAATATTTATAATCATTTTATTGAGATGAATGAATAATGGAAATTTAGTCTTTGATTCTGTGTGATCTCTTAAGTTTAGGATGCAGGATCAGAAATACAGTGACACTGCAATCGTGTCTATTGCTATATACATACAGGAAGCATGACAATGGTTAAATACAGATATTAGACAAAAATATAGTATTAAACTTCAGATTTTATTATTTCAGATCAGTATTTATGCCCCCCCCCCCCTTTTCATTCTGAGTTTTAACTCCACTTTGCTCAATTTTGTTTTCCATTCCTCCAGGGTCAATGAATACAAGCACATTACCGGGTATCAAGTCAGTTGACTAAACCCTCTCCCAAAATGTGTATCATTGTGTTTGAGGTTGAAGTTATTGCTACTTAATGTAAGGTCTTGGCTGATTTCATTTCATTGGAAAAGGATAAACATATTTTTTTATCTTTTAGCTATGACCCTTTAAAGGGCTTCCAAATCTGATGGGTGAGTAAGAGGAAAGTGGTCTCTGACAAGTTACTTAACCCAAATGTTTACTATAGAGAGGATTTTGCTAAAAGTACCAAAGTGGCAAATGGTAGTGGATGATGGGTTAAGACTACCACCCAAGTAGACCACAGCAGAATTTGATTAAAGAACCAGAACCAAATACTACAAGACATTTAGTCTAACATTCCACTGCCACAGATATGTGCTTTTTTGACCTCTGAGGGATTTGAACTCACTAGCAAATGCTCTAACGACTACCAATTCGTTACCTGGTCAGGTGGGAATTGATGGATTTGTAGGTGCTACTTTTAAAACCAGGTTTATATGGGGCCAGCCTTATAAACATATCTTATCCATCTATCTATCTATCTATATGTGTTAAAGTATCTTGAATTATTTTTGCTCCTTTTGAGTATTAGTTTGTTTACAGTTTATTAGATTTAGTCAACTTTCTTTTGAGTTTGTTCAAGTAGAAACGAATGCAAATCGAGCCTGCTTGCATGTTTATACACAATCTTGCTACAGTACATTAGAAGTTTTAAGACTAAAAAAAAATTATTTTGCCATTTTAATTGTTAAGTAAATAATAACTCTAGAAATGATGGGTGTTTACAAACATGCATCAAGCTGTCGATGCTAGGCGTTACCGTCGTTATTTTTTAAATACAATTTTTGCATAAGTGTGACGGGCGAATACTTTCCTAGACTTAGAATTCAGGAATGTTGTTCTAAGTTTATGGAATTTCCTCCTGGTGACCAGCCTGCTGTCTCGTCACGATACTGCCTCATAAGTTTACGTCCTTTAAAACATAAGTGAGGCACTGAAATAATATATATATACCCGGAACAGTTGATTTTGTGCGGTCATAACTACAAATAAAACTATTTTAAAAAATGGGAAGAAACGTAGGGAGATCTTACTACGTATGCAAATGTTGTTATCCTTGTAACGTCTCACTGTTAATAGTTGAGCGTGCCAAAGGTTTTTTTTTTTTTATACCGACCGATATGTGATCGTTAAATAAGACTTGAGTCATAATCCTTGGCTATCGAAGAAATCTCGTTGATTATATTTTGTAGATATTTAGTTCATTTACTTTCTCTTTATATGGTCAAAATATTCATTAATGCAGAAGCACTGATGTATGATTTTAGAATTAAATCTATTCACCCTCTCAAAAAAAGAAAAAAAAAAAGATGGCCATAATTCAAAATATTCGCGTATACACACAAAATAAGGACACGATTAGGTGATGCCTCTTGGCACGATGTTGTGAAGTAGCTGACATGGCACTAAGTCCCGTCTAGCGTCGTCACCAACAAAATGTTTTATAATTGATGTGTTGGAACAGAAAAATAAAACAAAAATGCCAGCTACTAATAATATATGTCGGGAAATAAACTGTCGTAGCTAATAATTTCCATTTCAGCTTCATAAATTCATTTGTTTCTAATTGAGTCAAATTATTCTGCAGTCACAAACTTTGGCAAGCAGTACGTGTTAAGCAAGCCTTTTACTTTCCCCACCCCGAGATTCAAACGCATTGAATCAGGGGAAATAACCCAGAACTGATGCTCTTTACATTCACTTAAATAAATTCTTGATCGTTTTATTCCATTGACTCTTTCAAAGACTAATATTTATTGCGTATGTTTATTTCAAAAGGTTTTTAAAATTTTTTTTTGAATTAAAAAGGAAGAGAGAAAATTGAAAAGAGTAAATTATTCTGCGTTAAGTCGGACGTTATTCATTTTTACGGCAGTCGTAAATAGGTACATTTCCTGTAATTGCCGCCATATTGCCATGAAACACAAGCGTGACTGTCTGGTAAGACTGGCTGATTTCATTTAGCTCTCAGACATCCTTTATTTTAGATCATTTATTTCTTATCTTCGATTCATATTTGTGAAATTACTTCTCAATCATTGTGTCAAGCGCGTTAGTTTGTGTTGTCGATTGCTTATTTTTTTGCTCATTTCACGGATGTATGTCTGTGTGTGTGTATGTGTGTTTAAATGACGTTCTCTCTCATAACTCCTTACGTTTAGTCGTGTTATTTTCGCATAGAATTAATTGCATTTGCATTTTTCAAATAGAAATAAATCTGTTAAGCTTTTTTTAAAAAAACTTTAAATAATATTTAACCTTGGCCTCTTAGTGGTCTCGCACTTGTCCACTATGTTCGATTGGTTGGTACGTGCTCCGCCACCTTCGCTGTGTCATTCACTTAATACATGACTATGGTGTCTCAACAATTTTCCTATTTAACAGTTTACATTTGCAACTTTTATATTTCTTATACACATGCGTCTAAGCTTGCTTTATTTTTCTACGAGTAGATCTCTCGATTACTCTTCGTTGTCTCTGCAACACTTTTTTTTCTATAACGTTTTGATAGAAGTCTTGAGCTGCTCAATGTCGGACATTTACCATCAGTGTGATAACTACTGCCTACGGAAGGTGCGTCCCTTTGTAATTATTATTCATTAAAACATTTATTATCCTTGTTTTAATTTTTTTTTCTCATTTGTAAGCTTTCTCATCAGTGTAGTTTACCACTGACCTTTCAGTGTATTTTATACTCTTAAGCTTTTTCGTTTTCTTAATTTTGATACAATGTCTGAATATTATTTGGTCTTTATTTTTAGCTTAGCTTATATTTTTCATTTTCATATTGTTTCTCTGTTAGAAATTGGATCAAACCTTTTATTGATCTTTTAGTATTTTGTTTCTTTGTGTAAAATTCTAGCTAATTGGTTGTGCATGTGACTTGGGTTTCAGAATTCGTTTATGAATTTTATCTAATTAAATGTTGCAGAAACGTTTCCAAACTAATAATCGGGTATGACATTTGGGCCTGATTTTCTAATTTCTCTCGATGAGGTTTCACATCTTTAACAGGTTTTCTTTTCATACGTTTCCTCTAACACTTGTTAAACATTATTGATTAAGTTCGATTATGTTAATCTATTTTTCTTGAACATCTTGGTTGATTTCTCTCCCTCTTATATGTAACCTCTTATGAAAAATAAAAGCAAAAAACGCGAAACAAATTATGCTTGTCTAAAAAGTGGAACTAGCTGGGCATTACCAAGCAGCAGCAGCTTAATTTTGCCCAGCTAATTAAATTGTATATTTACCGATCAGTCGATGTGGTCTATTAGTTCGGATATATAGATTTTGCATATTGGTCGTCCTCCCATTAATTTTCAATTACAACTTAGGATTCTCGAACTTTTTCATTTGTAAAATATTGTAACTTTATGATGTTGCTATTTAAATTCATTACGGCAATTACGTTAGTGGACTTGTCATTTTCCACGATTTTAGATAAAATAGTTTTAACTAAACTCTTTAGACAGTCAGATTTTCTTGATATAATATTCTAATTAAATCATTAATGTCGTAATTCGTGGAGTTAATCTCGATATGTTAGATTTGGAGTAGACAACAAACAAACCTCGCTTAGAATGTATATACGTGTTGATTCTTTCGATTAGATGTTTGTCTGCTCTTTTGAGAACGGAGTATTCTCTCTATCTCTTTTTTTTTCTTTTGATAGAAATTAACTGGATTATAGATTAAATTTCACTTTTTTTTTAGATTTGACAATTCTATCGTTGTCTTTTAAAAATAGAATACCTTTTTTTAAAAATAATGATTGGTTTTGGATAATAATGTTATATTTCTGTGGAGTTATTTACTATATGTTTTCTTCCCGAACTTACGCATTATATCATATTACTCATTAAGTATTGATCGGTGATTAATTTATTACTAACTATTTATTCATGGTGGTGAATTTACTTTTGACATGGACAGCTCAAGTTGATCTTCATATGTGAACTAATAAAACTTATCTAATATTATTCAGATTAACCATCGTATGTATTTTTAAGGATATTTTCACATTGCCAACATTACGGTTTATTTTCTTTCCTCTAAGATACAAGTGGTGTAGTAATTGAGTTTCTGTTTAAGAGTATTATTATTATTGAACGAAAGAATCCTGTTGCTTGTATTTGTCTCAGTCTATTTAAATATTGCTTACGTGAAACTGAAAAGAATTTAGAAAATTTCGTACAAGCGTCTAATTTAGTGAATTACCACATCGTCAGAGGAAAAATAGATGTAAAATTTTTAGTGAGGGAGCATCTGCGTTATCTCACGAACTGCTAGAAATAGCAATCAAAAGAAAGACATTGCATAAGGTAGTCTAAAATACGGGATGATCATGACAAAAATATCTTATCATAGGTCTCTTCGATTAGGGCTGACCTGGGGCTAAACAATTATAGATGTAAACATGTTAAAGTATTGAGATAAGCTTCTTGTTGATATACAGGTTGTTGCGTTCTATTAGATTGTCAATGGTTATAAATTTTGAAAAGTACGAAAGTTGTAATTTGTCTAAGAATTTTCGTGGATTTCTGAAATATCTTCATTATTGTCAGTGTTTAAAAAAAAAAATTAAATGTTGGCATGGGATTGATGGGCCTTTCTTTTCAAAACTCTTATCAGTAACTTCTGTGTTCTTGGTACACATCTTACGACTTTTCATTCCTTTGAGCTGATTGATTCTGCTGTAGATAATCTTGGTTGTTAGCTTATGACACTTTTTAACCAACAGATGTTGCCCATACACATAAAATTGTTTTCATAGTGACTATCCTGTAATGTTGGCTTGCTCGTTGATCCAATGATTGTGAGTTCAACCCATGCCACTGACATTACACTTAATACAAAAACTTGTGATGATGTGGCTCTATTTTTCGTTCTTGTTTTTATATTAGGTGGAATTATGCTTTGAACAGTAGATGAGGATAAAAAGGATTTTAATAAGTGTTCTAAGAGTTTGCTTTTTTAAAAATCTTAGATTATATAAAGCAGTGGTTCTCAATTGGGTTCCATATAAGATTTTGTTAAAACTTATGAGCAATAAATTCATCATTATCCTTTAACGTCCGTTTTCCATGCTGACATGGGTTGGACGGTTTGACCAGAGCTGGCAAGCTGTGGGCTGCACCAGGTTAAAATACAAAATATCTTAACAATTTTTTTTTTATACAATTCCTAATAATATTTAATTATAATATACAATACAGCTTCTTTTAAACATCGAATGGCTATGAGGGTTCACTCGAGTAAAATAGGAATCAAAGGGGTCCATAGGCAAAAGATGGCTGAGAACCATTGATATAAATATATTTAAAAATTATATAACTTTCTTTTCAATAAAATTTCAATTAAAAAAACTTTAAGGCAATATTTTAACCTTCCATAAAAGTTTTCCTTGAGAAGTATAAGTTTATAAATTTTAGTGAACTTTTAGATTCTCCATTTCATTTTGATTACTCATTGTTTAAAAATAAACCCAGTCACAAACAAAAGGTTTGGAATCAATTTAACAACTGTTTGTTTAAAGTGCCATTAAATGTAATTAGGTTAACAGATTTGATTAAAGCTGTAATTATATTTTTAATGTATTTTTCCATGCAGAGAGATAAGCCAATTTGAACATTTTGTAGGAGACTTTGTTTGTGTAACACAACCCAAATCAAATGTTTGGAGTGATTTTTAGGTCCATCATGCCAGAAATTACAGAATCCCCTTTATTGTCCTACTTAGTGGTCTTTCTGGGTAGGATTCATGTGTATTTCTTTCTACAGGTGTCATTTAACAAACTGGACATAATAATACTGCATGACTATTTTTGTTATGGTTTGAACATATGATTGCTAACTTTAAAAGTTTTAGTATTGAGATAGTGGAGTAGTAAATAAACTCAGTATATTTCCAAGAAAATTTATACTTTGGCTTTTTGATTAAGTGTATTTTAAATTTCTTAACAAATTAGTGTATTTTTCTTTTTTTAATTTGTTAGTCTGAGCAAAAGTGACTGCGCTCATAGTCTTTAGATGTCCTTAGAGTTGGAAAATTAAGATATTTTGGTTATGTTAATCCAGATGATTGAAGGTTAGTAGTTGTGAAGTGTGAACGATTCTTCTTTTAACTTTTTCTATGGTGTGATTTATTGTTAGATACTCACTCCTCCTAAATTCAAATACAGTTTCATATTGGGATTAAAACTTATCTTTTTATTTTGGTGAACTTGAAGCATGTAATGAAGTAATTTTCCAATGCAGCAATAAAGTAATTTGTTAGGGACATTAATTATAGATCTGTCCAACCATGCAAATACAGAAAAATGGATGTAATATGATGCTGGTTGATTACACTTAAGTACTGTATAATATTTCAAAGGTCTGGGTAGAGCACCTGAGAGCACACCTGGCGATTGTGCTCTCTCCTTTTTGTCTGTCTGTCTCTCTCTCTCTCTCTGCACATATGCATTTAGTAAATGAAGTTAGAATATATATAATTGGCATAGTTTAGATGCTTTATTGACCAGACTAGTTCATGTACACAGTACACTAGTATACTTTGAAATAAACTCTTTTACAGGTTTCAGTCATTGGAGCATGACTATACTGGGGTAACACCTTCAAGTGTCTAGCCAATCATATCAAATCCAGTGCTTATTTTATTGGATTCTATTTTATTGAACTGTTAAGTTAAAACTGGTATAGACACACACACTTAGATATGCTACACACACTCTCATGATAGTGTACCATCCAGTGGATTCTTGTTCAAGGTGCCACTGAATTTGAAACTACATGATTGTGAAGTGAACTTCTTTACAACCCTACTATGTCTACTTATGTACCTAGTTAATGTTTTAGTGATTCAATATTTAGAATTTTGTGTCTACGTTTTTACAAAGAAGCATTGAATTGCTGGAAAAATAAATATGGAAAAGGATATAATCTATAAACACTTTCAACAATTCATTAAATCATTTGGGTTTACTAAACTATATCTGTTTTAACAAAAAAAAAAGAGGGTTTCTTATTGAATTTTCCATGTCTTGGTACATATTTGAAATATTCAGTTGTATGTTGTTCTTGTCTGCAGCATTGAACTGTCTCAATATGAAATTTGCTTACAGCCAGATAAACTGATTGAGAGAGAGAGAGATAAGTACCAGTGATAAAATTGCAAGCTGTGACTGGTAGGCAGGTACTATAAGGTTGTGACCAGATTTGACTACCAAAATAATATTTTAGTGATATTAAGTTTCCTTCTTTTCTTAATGTTTTGTATGAAATGCTTAGCAATAAGTTGTACTTTTATAGTAATTTTGCATAATTAGTATTGTGAAAATAGATTTCACCATATCGTAGGTAGACCTTTTTGTAGCAGTTATATTGAATATTGCTGTTGAAAGATTAGTTCAGTGAATAAACATTGAAATGCCTCTTTCTTTGAAAAAATAAGCTATTGAAAATTAAAATAAGTTTGGCTGCTTTCCTAGTTTATTTGCTAAAATCTAAGAGACATGAATCTAATCCTTCAATGTTGTCACCTTATGTTAATGTTGTAAATGACATCACAGTCAAGAGATCTATACCTCATTACAGGAGTTGTCCCTTTGCCAATGAAAGTTGGGTGCTCTTGCTGTAACAAATTGTTATTTAAGTGAGTATGTGCACATTCTTCACTCTCCATATGGCATTTTACATTTGGAGAGTAATGGTCATCACTGTTGTTTTGTCATTTCTTGAATATTTGTGTGGATGAAATGATTTTATTTATTTGTAGTGTTACCAAAACTGTTTTATGCTTATTTTTAGTTCTATTCATTGTTTATTTCTCTTTTCCAAGATATACATTTTAAGCATTTTCTCTTTTTTTTAATTTTTTTTTTATTTAAATAATCTGACTGTGGTGTTTTGCTTGTTATTTTGAGAGTCTGTGGTCGTCATTGGCTGCTATTGTATTTAAGTCCAAGTTCAGTTCAGGGTATTTGTAGTAGATAGATATTTCAGAATTATGCTTTATTGTTGTTGTGGCTACAATTGTTTGTTTTTAGGGTGTTGGAAGTTGGGTCTATTTTGAAAATTAGTTGTTTTTATGTATTTGTCTTTGCAATTTAGAAGTTAAATTTGATTTTTATCTGAGGCAGATGTAATTCTAAAAGCATTTAACAATTTGATACATTTGATAAAATAAATATTCATGTGATACGGAATTTTGTATTTTGAAAAAAAAAAATGTTTAATAATAATTTATTGCACATGCAGACACGTGTGCACACATGCTTGCATTATTACAGTTTTGCTTCTTTCATAACTGACTTACATTTTTATTGGTTAATATTTTTAAGGTTAATTTCATTAGATAACATGACAAGTCTTGAAGAATTATTGAATGAAGTTTTCATTAGTGAAATTGATATTTTGATATAAATTGTAATTTTTAGTCATAGGGGTGTGTGTGTGTGTGTATATATATATCATCATCATCATCATCCTTTTAACGTCTGTTTTTCCATGCAGGCATGGGTTAGACGGTTTTGGCTG
>JAOPUL010005356.1:16465802-16498105 GCA_027564515.1 Octopus rubescens
TTTGGTCGGCCCGAGGCTATAGTAGAAGACACTTGCCCAAGGTGCCACGCAGTGGGACTGAACCCAGAACCATGGGGATGGGAAGCAAGCTTCTTACCACACAGCCATGCCTGCGCCTATTATTAAAAAACATAATTTAAAAATTTAAATTTGGACAGTTTTGGCATGACAAATCTATTACTTGGCTCTTTCATTAATTTTTTTTTCTTAAAAAAAAAAAGTGAAACAAAACAGTTTCATTAGTGTTCTCATTAAAATAATTGGTATGAGGAAGGTCATTCAACCCCCAATTTTTTATCTTAGTTATCTTGCTGCACAAAATAGAACAATACTCCTAAAAATCAGATTTAACCTAATTTGTTCCAGTGTGGTGCACTTGAACCATATTCAACTTTGAGAATTAGGCCAAAACATAAATTAATTTCATGATTCAATTATATCAGTATTTTAATGAATTTGATACATTGTTACAGGATCAATCCCACGGTGCAGTACTATAGGCAAATTGATTCTATCATAGCTGTGAGTGGAATTTGGTAGGTGGAAGCCCATTGTACAGGGTGGTCCGAAAGTCTTGTCACCCCTACATATTGTTTTAACTTCACTGCAAGATTCGGCAAACCAGCACCTCGAAAGAGGACGATACTACGATGGGAACAATCTGTTTCTCACAGGATCAATTTTAAAGACAAATCGAGGACAGGACGACCCTCAATGCAAATGGACACCTGCAAAGGTGGAGGCATCTGTATTACGATCACCCAAGAAGTCACTACGAAAATGGTCGTCCAAGCTAGGAATTCTCAAAACCACAATGTTAATCACATGAGAAAGGATCTTGATTTGAAATCTATTGTTCTCGTTACTTTTTTGTAGGGGGTGACAAGACCTTCGGACCACCCTATACATATGTGTAACTTTGGCTGGTAAACATTGTTGAAAAACTGGTGCTCTTAAAACAAAGTTCTTTGCAAGAATGAAGACCTTTGCACCAAGTTATTGGAGCTTCCCTGTTACTATCACTGTTAGAAAGGCAGTGAACCATAAATTGCAATAGAAAATTAAAAAAAAATTTGATGTACAAAATCCATTTAACTTGAGCTATTTTGATATATATTTGAAGGTTGTTAGTTTTAATTTTCATTATCCACATTGAAAATATGGTTACTGAAAATGGAACAAGGAATGAAATTTTTGCTGTTGAACATTCTGAACACCAATTTGAGACAGTAAAAATGTAACAGGAGCATAATGTGACTTAAATCCCACATCTCTTCATAACAAGCTGCATTACTTATTCCACACTAGTGCTTGCTATTCTATCTCTGCTAATTAGATATTATAATTTGTTTCTGCTATTTTGTATTTTATCTCCCAAAATTCGTTACTTGGCTCAGGCAGGATAGGCTGTTCTATTAATATCCAGCATAGTATCATGGTTGATGATTGTATTGAAAATTAATTCTGTAAAGTCAAATTATAAATAAACTCCTAGTGATATCAATCATTTTATAAGTGATTCAAATCCCATCAGTTGAGCCTATTTCTTTTCCTGTCTCAGATTGATACTTATATCTAATATCATATTCATTGAAATCTTAAAATTTAATTCATGAATTAAATTTTATTTAAGGAGAAAAAATATAAACTTGTCTGAAAACTTCTATAGCAGCATTGAATTGACGTGTTCTATATATCTTGTGCCAGCTGTTATTCTATCATAACCTGAATCATTTATGTTTGTACTCTGGCAAATTTTGCAAGTAATTCTATCAACAAGGACTCTAATTTTTGTTTTTACACTATTACTCTAAATTTCACTGGTATTTTACACATACTCACACTTTTTATCATTATTCCCCAGTGTTTTTGTGAACTCTTAGTGGTTAATATAGAAAACATTATTATTGTTTCTTGAAAATTTCTTGGTAAACTAGTTCAACTTCTCCATAAAGTAGGTGGCTGATGGTCCGAAACTGATTTTGAACCATTTGGATATGTGTAAGAAACTATAACCATGTTTAGCTTAGAGAATTAGGCTAAGTATAATATTGAATTGAATTTATAATTTCATACAATGATTCAGTTATGTCCACATTTCAATGACTTTTTAGTTCTTTACCATAGCACCTAATAACACCCATGAGCCAACTGCAGGCTTTCTGAATGGCACACATTACCTTGAATTTGTTTTTAGTAGAGTGGCTCACCTGATGATTTGCCTTGTCTCATGTGGCCCAGTTCTTGATAAAGATATTTCCAAAATGTATTCTGCAGCATATTTTCACAACCTGTCATTTTTATTCCTAATTTTGTATCCATATAATCTTCCCACACTAATTGTTGTGGTAAGACTTTATGGATACTACTAATAAAGGGCAGTTTGATCTTTTTTTTTTTTTTTTAATGTAACAATAATTTGGTAAAAGCAAGCAAGTATGTGTGTGTATTGGAAATGTTAGCCATTAAGCTTGTAAAATACATTTTAAAAAATGATTTTAGTTTAATTTTTAAGTGATTTTTCATTAAATTTGTTAGCAATTTGTTTTTGTTTTGTATCTATTCCCTATTTTTGGAGGTTCTTAATATTTGACTAGTTTATACAAAAATATTAAATTATGCACATAAATCATGTGTAAAACTTTAAAATTTCAAATATTTTCAAATATTGATAGTTATATAATAAAAAATACTTGTATGAAAACTATCGCAAATTCTTTAATGGGTGGTAATTATGTATATAAAATACTTCTGCCTAATTATGAAAAAAAAAAGTCAAATTGATTAAAGATTTTCCTTTCAACTTTCAGTGAAAATCCTTTTAGAGCAAATTTTGTTTTTTCTTTTGCAGAATTTCAGATTTATAAGCATTAATGTTATTTTAAAATATAACAATATTCTATTAATATTCAACTTCTTGGGTCACTTTATATAATTTGCTATATGTTATTCGGATTCTGCTCAAGTCTGTGAAAAGTGTATTGGGAATTTTTTTAATACCTAGTATTGATTGAAAGTCTTAGGAATCTCAAACCATTTCTATTATTATTTTTTTTATTAATGAAACTCGCTGGTTAAGAATCATAAATAATGAACTTACTGACTGGTTGGTATTTTTGATTTTAATTATTTTCTTCCTCTGAGTATTGCAAGTCATCAGGTTAATTTACAAAATGTTATTGCTTCTTCATAAATCACCATTATATTTATTCATTTGTGTATTTTTAAAAAATTTAATTTAAAAAAAAAAAAAACTTTTGATTCTGTATTATAGGAATTGGGAAACTGTCCACTTCTGATGGAAAAGTTCTAACTGACCCTGATGTTTTGAAAAAGCTGACTTCTTCTGTTAGTTGTGCACTTGATGAAGCAGCGGCCGCACTTCATAGAATGAAAGCTGAACAGCCAGGCGAGTCGACAAGTGAAGAAGGGTAAAGTTTTGGTTTTATTGTTTTTGATACAGATTTAATTAAATTCGTGTGTGTGTGTGTGTGTGTATTGGTGGTCTGTCTTTGGGCAGGTCCTTGCATGTGAACCTTCTCCAGCACTCCCTATACAACCTGGGAGAGCCTGTATCCTCCCCTGCCACCGTTTAGCAGATTACTGGAACTTTGGCTACCATGACTAGACTTGGGATGAATACTGGTGTGGTTTCCTGTTGCCTTCTTGAGGTAGGTGGGATTTGAACTCAGAATGTAGAGAACTGGAAGATGTATCGTAACACATCTCTGCTGATGCACCAATGATTCTGCCACTCTCCCACCCACAGAACAACATGAAATGAAGTGTTTTACTCAAGAACACAAAGTGCAGCCTGTTCCAGAAATCAGACCCACAGTCTAATAACCATATGTGCTACACCCTAACCACCAGGCCATATGCCTTTGTAGTATATTAGTATAAATAGAGCATCAGATAATGTCTTTTGTATTCCTGGTTCAATTTCACCACAGTTGACTGCTTTTTATATCTCTTAAAATATATTATGCTCCTTTATATATTGTGACTTTGTACCAAAATGACATTGATATTAAATACCAATGAATTAGAGCTATTATAAATATCAACAAATTAGATCTATTATTAATTGTGTACTTTAGGCATAATAGTTGAGAAAACTCTAGGTAGGAATATTAAGATAATAATACTAAAGTACTGACATGTCTGATTCAACTTGGAAATATCCCATCTACTGTAGTATGTTAATTTCCTCTGGAATTTTCACCAATATACAGATGTGAGCGACCATTTGGTTTATAGATTTGGGTTAGTGGTTATATAAGATAAACTGCTATATCTATGCAAAAATGAGCATCACTGCATTATGATATTGAAAATAATGAGAATGTATACTTGTTGAACTGTGTTTTAAAAATTATTTAAAGAATATAGAAATCTAGTTGATACTGAAAGAATTGACAATGCAATTCTTTATTTGTGTGAGATATAAATGATATATAAAAAGAAATTTAGAGAATTGTTAGAGATAGAACATGTGAAAAATTGATTTATGCAAGATGTATGTGTATTGAATAATTTCAGATTCTGAACCATCTGCTTAGAAGCAGATTTTTTATTTTATTTAGACTTTTAACTTTTAGGCATGCTAACTTTGTAGTTAAGAAATTTGATTTGAATTAAGTGGTTCCAAGATCAATCTGTCAGCATGACATTTTGGGTGAGTGTCTCCTACCATAACTTTGGGTTAGCCCTAAACCTTGTGAATACAACTAGGTTTTAAATAGAAACGGTGGATGTCTTTCTGGATGGATTGTACATGTTTTTGGATGGTAGAAATCTACCATCTATTGTCCAGTTTAACAGCATCATTATCTGCCCCTTAGGTGCCTTTAGTGAATTCCATTCCCTTGCAAGCAGTTAACCTAGTCTGAAATTCATTCAAGATGTGTGGCTTCCTGCTCCATTAACTCATGAATTAGGGACTTCTCTTACTCCCAATCTCAGAAGCTCTGCAAATGATCATGGGCACTGCTCTTCCTCAGCCCATAAAAAAAAACCCAACAAAATTGCACTTAATGACTTTGAAAATATATAATACTCTAAAGTGACAGAATTAACAAATGAGTTTCTGCAAGAAAATTAGTATGTAACATCCAAAGCAAGTATAAAAAGCCAACAATACAAATATAAATTTTCTTAACTTTTTAGAGATGGCCAGTTCTAATAGAAAGGTGGTTTTCAGTATATAGGAGTTGGTTGAAAGAGGTGAACAGTGTATATATATATTGACATTTTTGATTGATTTTATCTAAGATTTGAACTCAGAATGTAAATACATCATCATCATTTAATGTCTATTTTCCATGCTGGCATGGTTGGACAGGAATATAATTCATTGTCCAACCTATGCCAGCATGGAAAACGGATGATAAATGATAATGATGATCTATTTACATTTTGAGTTCAAATTTTAGATAAAATCAATCAAAAATGTCAATTAAAAGAAAAATGGTTCTTAACTACAAAAGAAACCAAGCATATTTTAGTTAAATAATCTAATTCTGTAAATTGAGTTATAAATTAAACACCCAGGAAATTTTATGTAGGAAAATGTCATGTAAATGTATTAGTATAGAACCTGTCATTGTCAGTTTTGTTTTTGTATTTCCAAAATATTTTGTGAACAGCTGATGTTGGTTACTTACTGAACAGTAGAATCATTATTTTTTACTCTCAAACTGTGGTTTACAAATATTTGATTTTACATATCATTGCACTAATCCAGCAAAGCTTTGGACTGATCAATATTTTTTAGCATTACGTTGTACTGATATTTAAATTGTGATCCTTGCTTGATAAAATAAGCAAACTTTTGTAAGGTTGGTACAAGCCAATTCTTTTACTCTTGTTGAGTAGACTGCTTCAAGGCTGATATATTGAGACGATTGTAATTAAACTATATGGCACATTTTTATTGGATAGGGTTGACTACCTCATTAGCAAGTTGATTCAAGCTTTAAATTTCTTGATACACACTGTTAATTATTCTTTCTAAACTTCTAGTTTTATCTTGGATCACTAAAATTCTTCAGTATGGGTGGTGACTCATAACTGTTTTTATTTTAATCTTTGGATGTTATTTATATTTCTTATATAAATAAAATTTTAAAAATGTTAATATAAATATTTGCTTGTAGTGAATATTGAGGTAGAGAACTTTTATTATATTATCAAAAATAAAAGTAAATTTATGTATTCCTAAGCCTAGCAACACTAGTGCTTATTTCTCTGATTTTTAGCATGTTAAACATATGAGTACTAGAATATTATTTTGTGAATTCACACATCAATGAAATGTTAAAAAGTAAAAATGTTTTAGTGTTGCTTTGGTCAATTTTTCCAGTAATGAGTAGATTGTTAAACTAAACATGGAGATTTTTGCTTAGCTGTTTAACTAATCATTCTATGATGTACTAACAGGTTCCTTTGATGGAATGTGGGTTTGAGATTGACACTAAGTTTTAAAGATTAGAGAAATTAGCAGTTTGTGCTTTTAAGCTACCAGGTGTCTCATTGCTGTTTGGCAGCTCTCGTAATGCAACTATTGGCTGTTTTTCTGCTGTAACATTAATGGTGGTGCTGCTAAAAAGTGAATTTAAAGTGTTGAAAATTTGAAATATTTGGTGGTTAGTTGCCATGTATGTATTGACTTAGCATTGATGTAGTATATAGGGAAAGTCAAGTCAATTTAGGGTGTTCATTTCTTATTCTATGCTAATGGAAATCTCTGAGTACAACACTCACCAAACTTGGCAGTTATACAGGTAATTTAGATTGGTGAATTTCATCATCTTGTGGAGCTAGGAGAACTAGATTAATGTTGAACTATACAAATTATTCAGTTTTTAAGTTAATAATATATGTGGTTGAAACAGCATTAGATTAAAATAACAATATATGTATGTATATATATATACACACATACACACACACAATAGTAGAACAGTACTGGTTGTAAAGAAACTTCTCTTTAAAAGATTTTGTTAAAAATACAGAGCTTGCCCAGAATATTGGCAGATTGTTGGGCACTGGTGTTTTGACCTGATTTGGTCTCTTCAGTGATGAACACTCCTGGATATTTTGAGTTAAGTCAAAAATTTTCATTCTGATATAGAAATCGATAAACATGACATTCACTGATTTGTGCAAAAACTGGCCTCGAACAAAGATTTTGCCGTAGTTCAGAATGTGAAGAGGTTTTCTTCAGGAGACCAAATCATGTTGAAACTCTGGCGTCTGGCAATCTGCTGACAACATTCTGAATGAGCTCTGTGAAGTTGTTCTGAGACAAAATATTACAGCTAATACTGTTCTATGTTTGTAATATACATTGTTATTTTAATCTAGTGCTGTCTCAAGTATGTTTATTGATTTAATTTTAGCTTGGTCAGCTTTTACACAAATCAATAAATGCCTGGTATGCTGATTTCTATATCGGGATGAAGGTTTTGGTTTATCCCAGAATGTCAGAAGGTATTTTGTCACTGAGGGGACCAAATCAGGTCAAAACACCAGTGTCTGACAATCTGCTACCAATGTTCTGAGCAAGCTGTGTGTTCTTAACATACAAGGTCTGAAACAAAATATAACAGCACTCTTTTGTATCTCTGTATAATAATAGCAGGTACAAATGTTGATTGATAAGTTGGTTGATTTCTCCAGTCATACTTCACATTGTATAGAGAGGTGCAGGACGTGGCTCATACCAGGCTTGGTGGCAGGCAATGAATAAATACTGTGTGCGCGCTCACAGTTTGAGAGATTTGTTTTTATTTAATTTTATTTTATGATATTTTTCTTTTGAAAATTATTCATTTCATCATTTTGTATAAACATCAAGAAATTTGATAAGAGCTAAATTGTAATTATTGCATGTATGCCATATTTCCTGATATTACCCAAGGTGGCAAAAGTATACTTTCAAAGTTACCCATCATATGGGTAATATTCTAATATACATTGTTATACACATTGCTCTTTCATTCAATATTTGCTTTGTTGTCCATATGAGATCTTTATACCAAATGGTGGTCAGCATATATTGTTTGTATAGGCACTATACTTTTGTTTTTGAGCCAATCCTGAAATCACATAGTTGTGATTTGATATATTACAAAATTAAGCATTGAAATTATAGATTAATGACCAGATCATAAGTTTAAATTTTACTACTGTCAATGTGTTGTATTTACTGAACAAAAGATTAGCTTGCTTCAGTTTCTGATTCTATATCACAAGTGAATAGGATAAATAACATTTACATGAAAAGACAATTATTTCACCAAACAAATATAATAAACCACATGATCCATGTAAACTTGGATGGGTATAAATATAAAAAATGCTGCATTATTAAATTATAGTTACAGCATGCATCTCACGTATCTCAACCATTATACACTTTAGCTGAAGTTAGTAAATTATTGAAACAACATAAAATGAAACTTATAATTTTGTAAAATATTTTTCCTTTTTTATTCAGTTAATTTCAGTTATTCTAGTGTGAGTATATTGTATATATTTAGTTGCTTTTTTTTTTTAATTTACTTACTAATAAATTCTGCTTTTGCTTGTAACTTTTCGGTAGCTAGCAGTATAAATGTATTTTGAATAGTAGTGTTCTTCAATAAATATGAGAAATTTTTTGCAGCTCTCGATCTTTAGCGGAAGCATGCAGTGATGGCGATGTGTCTGCAGTAAGAAAGATGTTACAAGAAGGTAGCAGTGTTCATGAGACGACGGAAGAGGGGGAGAGTTTGTTATCCCTTGCATGCTCAGCAGGCTACTATGAACTGGCTCAGGTTTGTTCAAGATTGTTTATTTCTATTTTGTCATTGTATATCTAGTTTGTATTTCCTAAACTGAAACAACCAAATTTAAAGGAATTTTTTTTTTTTTAAAATTCTATTCAGTTTCTGTATTTTTCATGTTAGCATTGGGTGGATGGCTTTTGCATATTTGAGACATTTAGCATATTCTTAAAACAATCTCTTTTTTAGCTGGATTCCTTTCCCACAATCAGAACCATTACCCCCCCCCCCCCAAAAGCCTTCATTCACTGGGCAGATGGAGAGAAACTTATGAATCTTGCCTGGTGTCACAATACAATAGTTTTAGTGTGAATTGAACTCGGGGGCATCAGCCCAGTTTTCTGGTACTTTATCAAGATCTCTCCATCTTTAAAACAAAGCAATTCCCTTACAGACATGCTTGCTACCTGCTTGGCTTCCACTTTAGTCTTCACACATGCTTATTTTATAAAGTATTTTTTGAACCTACTCTATTTACCTCCATGTAAACACAATCAAGTGGAAGTTTTTTAGGGTCACTTGAGCCTAAAAAAAATGACTACCTCAAATGATATCAGGTATCAAACTGTGTTCCCTAGATGTCTTTCTTTTTGTTTTGAAATTATTAGTGGGGAAATGTGCAAAAGTATTTCCTATTCACATAAAAAGCAATCTTTCAAACTACCAGTCTTACTTTTGCATTCAATATTTTGAAAGTGATGCAAAAGGTTATGAATGCTGGTTATTTTTACATATTTTATTTCGCCCCTCAGTGATCGCTAGTGTCATTTCTGAGATCATATGCCAAAGGTCTCTTGAGAACTTTGTCGAAAGCACAGTGTTATTATACTTAATATCAGCGTATCTTATGATGGGCACAAATGTCTTTTAGAAAAGCTTTTTATTATGGGAACCACTGCGATATTTCATCATCTCTTTTCAATCAGCCTCGGTTAACAAACTGTTCACTATCATGTAACTAAAATCTTTATTGCTAACATCACCTTCACTCTTCCCTAACCATCAATGCACAAGAATTATTCACATAGTACATTAGAATTTCCAGCCAAGTGTACATAGACTCTATCATAAACAATGACCTTAAAAAGTCTTATCGTGGAACTTGACATTCTACTCTCATTCAAAGCACAGGTAGATTCTACACCTGTCAAGTAAAACCTTCAATAATATTCTCTATTCCTGGCCCATCAAATCTGAAATTACATCCAGTAAAGCAAATACAGTCATTATTGTTATAATAATGTACAAAACTTGTTATACACACTTTCATGTATACTGTGCTAAAAGAGTTTGTGTCATGTTTAAAGTAGAGATGGAATTTGTTGAAGCAGATTTTTTTATGGTTGAATGCCCTTTCTGTCACCAGTGGCCAGGCATGTTTTTAATGGAAAGTTGGAAATGATTATTGTTAATAATCAATCATGCATATCCATTCAAAATTCTTTGATATTTTTGTATATTGAAAAAATTTGTATGATGATGACGACCTTCATTTAGAATCATCAAGTGATGTCATAACAAGGACACACATATACATACGTACATAGCAGGCTTCTTTCAGTTCCTGTCTCTCAAAATCATTCAATGGCTTGTATTAGATACTAAGTCTAAGTATTGTTTACGTACATGTTTTGTTTTCCACATATTTGGGACAGGTGTAGCTATATAGAACTTGCAAAGAAGTTAATTTGATTGCTATTTTTATTTTTAAAAAAGGACACATCTTTTACATTAAATATTTTTCATTAATAAATAGCTTGTTTGAAAATTCCACTCTGTACATATACCGTATAATTTGAAAGTATCTAGGGTATTTCTTATTAGCTTTTTATTGATTAAAAATTTTTTTTTTTATAGGTTTTGTTGGTTATGAAAGCAAATGTTGAAGACAGAGGCATCAAGGGTGACTGTACTCCATTAATGGAAGCTTCTAGTGGAGGTTTTGTCGACATTGCCAAACTATTAATTACTCATGGAGCTGATGTGAACGCACAGTCTTCAGCTGGTAAAACTTTTTGTTTTTCTTAGAATTATTTAGTAGATAATTTATATAATCTCATTTTGTTGTTTTCTACTGTGAAGTCTTGTATAATTATACTGCATTAGTTTATAATGAAATAATTTCTTGAAATCTATTTTAATTGCATGACTTTTTAAGTATCTTATACACTTCAATGTTGATATATATATATACATTCACAAACACGCACACACTATATGCATTCCATTTTTTCTAATTGCTGAAACACATTGTTAAACATAAGTTATAAACAAAAATTAGACCCTGCCAACTATTTTTGTTAAAATTGACTATTTTAAAATTAGACTTGCTTTTTTACAAAACAAACTTTTAGATAAAGAACATTATTAGAATGTCTGAAAATACTCAATAGCTGTTAAACTAGGTTATTATTTCTTAGAATCCACAAGTAATGTCAGTTATTTTTAACGAAGATGCTTTGAAGATGTTTCTTTTCTTGAAAGTTTTCACTGGATTTTCTTTATTTTCTATTCTGTAATTGAAAATGTATTCACCAATATTTTGAGCTTGACTAATGTTGTCTGTGTATTTGTATTATTATTTCATAAATGTCATGCAACACACTCAAAGGCTTAACTGTATGTATAGTTACCAAAACAAGTAGAATTAAATATAGTTATAGTATGACAATAGTTAAATTAACCTTTGATAACTGGTTGGGACTTTGAGGCACAACACTTTACCCATGTCTAAATTTATCTAAACAGATGTGTAATATTATCTAACAACAACCTGTGATAAACTAATTATTCAAATCTTGAATCTACTAATATTGGATATAACCACTTAATGGAGGCACTATTCTATGCAGAGAGAGAATTTAATGGGTTTCACATATTGTGCAAGTAATTTATTAAAATTCCTTATCTAATTCATTTTTACACACTGGAATACAGACAAAATTTAAGTTTATTACTGCTCTAAGTTTGTCCATTTATCTAAGGAATCTGAAAGGCAATAAGTGAGAGGAACAGAATGAACTAACTTGGAATGTTGAATGTTACTGAAATCTATAAGGAAAATATACATATATTATTTGACAATTTATTTTTCTTAATTTTGGTTCCAACAATATTTTAATGGTTGTATTTTTAGGTAATACACCTCTTCACTATGCTGCCTGTGGTGGATTTGAGGATGTTGTGATGGTTTTAATTGAATATGGTGCCAATGTTGAAGTTCACAATGAAAATGGTCACACACCTTTAATGGAAGCAGCTAGCGCAGGTCATGTGGGAGTAGCAAAGATATTATTAGATGCCGGTGCCGGAATCAATACCCATTCCAATGAATTTAAAGAAAGTGCCCTCACACTTGCTTGCTACAAAGGTATGTAGGAGAAAGTATTATTAAATACCTATTATTTACTGTAGTATATCATAACACACTAGGAAAATATACCTATAAAATTTCAATCTATCCATTTGTTTTTCCATGCCAGCATGTATGCATATTTTTGAGTCATTGTTTTATGACCACCTTCCTGTTGCTAATTAACTGTTCAAGTCAAGGTTCTTTTTTTTTTTTTTTTTTCACTTGTTTTCGAAATTGCTGACAGGGATGTCAACAAACTTAATGCAAGGACACAGAATGCAAATATTCACATTTCTGTGCTTTGCACACACATGGCATGTTTCCAAACAATTTCTCTCTACCAATTTCACTCACAAGGCATTGATCAGTCCAAGGCCACTGTAGAAGACACTTTCTTAGTTGCCATGCAATGAGATGGAACTCAAGACCATGTTGTTAGAAAGCAGACTTTATCTATTCAGTCATGCCTTCACCAAAAATGTTATATCGTGAATAATTTTGTTGGATGAATCTTATAATGTGAAGGTGACCTGGTAATGAACTCTTGGTGCTTTCAGTCACTATCCACAATTTCTGTTTTCCTGGCTTCATTATTTTGCTGCATATTTCTTGTCTCATCTCTATGGCTAACACCTGTTTTTAGTATTATACTCTAAAATTAGCAACTTACCCTGGGGACACTTACATTCCTCTGCCCTCCACACCGTGTTATGGAGGGCAAGTGTTTTCATATCATTTTGGGTACTCATCTCACTTAGGAAATGTCAGTTTATTTATCATTGCATTTTCTTTTGTTTTTAATTTTTTTTTTGCAAGCTGAATGCATCTTCCTTTGTCATTTTATTTGAGAGAACCAGCATTCTAAGACATGACCTCACTGCTGTATCTTGTCTTCTGACTTCTGAATGCTCTTTCATTCAACTATCATTCATTCACATTGTGTCCTTACTCATTATCTCTTCTATAAGGATCAGCTAAGGCATTTAATGTTTAGCAGCTTTTTCATGTGATATAAATCTGGTATACATCAAGTTGATCATGTTTCATTCTTTTACAATTTTTACAAGTTCTCTGTATTTTGTGTCTATCTTTCACTACCCCAGAGTGTCATATTTTTACACATTCTTTATAATTTGCCTTTCATTTAGAAAAAGACTTTGTTGTTGAAAGCAGTAGCCACTTTCTAAACGTTTCCCAGCCCCTTTGTTGCTCTGGCTATTATATTATCACTACAAGGACCTCTATCACTTATTAGATTGTCTAGTAATCTATCAACTTCTTCATGGATGATTCTTACTATTTATCTGTTCTGTGTATATCTATCATGTCAGTAGCCTGGGATCTCTATCAGTCTAAGTGTTCTACTGCTCATTGTATGTAAACATTGCTGTCTTACAGTATCGAGTTTCAACCTCCTCTCTACGTATATAGAGGCAGGTCATTTTCCAGATGCCACTGCAATTTTCTGCTCTCTGTTACTATATTAGAACTACAGCATCATATTAACCTTCATGGTTTTGGACTTATTCTGCTGCTCTTCGACAATTCTGCATATGCATCCCCCTTTCTGTATTATTATTTCAAAACACTTTGTGCAGCTTATTTCCTCAGTCATTTTGCCATGTAAGATTTTTGAATATAATTTATGAATGGAATCATGAGTGATATGGTATGGTAATAAAAAAATATGCATTATTTATATTCTTAGATACACCCACTATAGTACAATATGTATTGGTAGGTTTGAGATATATTTATTTGACACCTTTCTTTGAATCTTTCCAACTCTTTTGCTTATCTTATGCATTATTTCCTCTGTGTGTGTGTTTGCATAGTTTGAAATTGATGCCTCTGACTTAGTATCAACATCAATGTAGCAAAATAATGTCATCTTAAAAATACCCCCCACACACACACATACAAAAAAAATTTATAATCTGTTTTGCCTTAGAGCCCTTTAGAAAACTTTTGAAGGACAATCATAGCTTTCTAACCCTATCTCTAGCCATAAATAGATTGGCTCTTGAGAAGTTGAGACTCTTGAAAACCTCTTACATTCACACTATTGTTATATAATTTGTTTTGTATTCAGCCTAAATCAGTTAGCTACAAATTTGTTTTAGAATGTACATCCTGCTAGAATGAAGGTCATTTGGTTTTCATGTACATCATTCCACCTTTTTCATTAAAACTTGTTAGAAATTTCAGGATCTTTTGAAATAGTTCCCAATAGGGTCTCACATAATTTTGTTAATTCTATTTTTGGCATATTTAATGAGATTAGTATATATTTGTCTACATGCTTTATTTTCTATTCAAATAGGCAGAGCTGTAGCTAGAGCAGCAGTGTTTAGTTATGTCCCTTCGTTATGCTTATAAAAACGTTAGTGGAGTTTACTTTTTCTTTCCTAGCATTGATAAAATAGCTACAAAGTACTGCTCTCTATTTGATTGCAAACCTCCTTCCTCCACACAATTTGCAGTTCTGTGCAAAAAGTTAGAATTCATCATTATTATTCTTATTTTACAGGACATTTAGAAATGGTTCGGTTTTTATTAGAAGCTGGAGCTGACCAAGAACATAAAACAGATGAAATGCACACAGCTCTGATGGAAGCTTCGATGGATGGTCATGTCGAAGTAGCTAAACTACTTTTGGATAGTGGAGCTCAGGTAAACATCTTTATGGACAATTATTTTACTTGTAGTTTTCTCGTTTCTCTGTATAGTGTTTTTAATTCCTACTGAGTATGACTTTTTGATAATATCAATAATATTAACATACGGTAGCATAATGTATGCTGTAGTGTAAACAGTAAGGTTTTTAGTTAATATATTCTATCATCAGATTGTGAAACTCAATGAGATCCTTTTCTGTTGCAACAGTAATACTCTTTGTGTGGAAAAGGCATGAAGAGAATCTTTCATTTTCCCAATCATAATATTCTTCATGTGATAAGAATAAATTTATCAGGGGAGATATGAGGTATTGCCTATGACTTTTGCAGGATATAATGAAATGCGCTAAATGTTCTTGCGGTTGGGAGTACTGTTATTGTGATGGCAGTAATGAGGGTTTCGCTTTTTTATTGAATATAGTTTATTATTCATTTTCTTTTGCATTATTAATGCTCTTTCAGGAAGTCTTAATATCACTACTTTATATTCCTCTCTTAAAATTTTGAAGTTCTATGTCTATATAAATTAATCTTTAAATCTTTATTATTTGTAGGTTAATATGCCTGCTGATAGTTTTGAATCACCTTTAACATTAGCTGCATGTGGTGGGCATGTGGAATTAGCTAACTTGCTAATTGAAAGAGGTGCAAATTTGGAAGAAGTTAATGATGAAGGTTATACACCACTAATGGAAGCTGCACGAGAGGGCCATGAAGAAATGGTAGCACTTTTACTTGCTCATGGTAAGTTTTAATTTCATTTATGAGATTTGGTATGAATTCTCATTTATTTAAGAATAATTGGTTGCAAGAACTGCATCCAGTCACAAAAACCTATCAAAAAAAAATAGAGAAGAAAAAAATCAAAAAGCTCAGTAACAAAGATTGGCAACATTCCTGTTGCTGTGTGTATGTGTGTGCTAGATGACGAAGGTACATGAGTGGTAAGACACAGGGATATCTGTTCAGCCATAACCAACAAAAAAAAAAAAAATGGATGTAAAATTATATAAACCTAGGTTCAACAATGGTTTTGATATCTGGATGTGGATAAAGTATTTTAGCTGAACGAAAATAAAGATAATGCTTAATAGAAATATGATAGGAGACTAAATGGTAAATTGTAATTTATACAATTTATGTATATAGTGCTTGGCTTCAGAAAAGCTTTGCTGCATATATGTACTTTTTTCCTCTTTCTATTTCCAGTTCAAGAAGGAACTTGTTTTTCACAACAAAAATGTTACATATTGAGTAAGGTTTAGTGTAATTAATAGGAAACTTGGAGAATCGTAGCTTAGCTGAAATTGAAATATTGCATAACATTAAGAACAGAATAAGTGTGGTATGGGAGTGAGCTGTAAGCTTTAAATGGCATGCGGATGGGTATTATTGATTTGAAAGATGGTGTGTAAAAGTGTTAAGTAGTCTAATACTTGAAAAATTGCAGTTTAGTGTAATATGGGAATACATGGGTTGCGAAGGAATTGCATTTTGGTAGTGCTTCTCAGAATTAATGACTGCTTGTCAATAACAACTATATATATGGTGATTAAGTTTAAATGGTGTCACAGTGTGTCCAATAAGTATTAAAAGATTAGTTACACAGGGGGAAGATGCAGCATTTTGTTGATTAGACTTAACTATTTTCATTGTAGTCTCAGATTGAAGAAGCTCTATCAAAGATATGTCCAGAAGTTGATGCCATTTGTTTGGGATTTGTGCAATGACTACAGCTATTGTGTTCCGAAGCATTGATCCCCATCTGTCTGCTATGTCATTGATTTTAGAACCTGTCTTGTACATTCCTCTCTAACATTATTCACAGAATTGAGTAATAGAATAGTAACAAATTTAGGATTAGGAAACAGTCAATTAAATTGATTCCCAGTACTTAACTGGTAGTTATTGACCTTACAGGGATGAACAGAACAGTTGGGGAAATCCCTTTCCATCCCTGATTAATAATGTGAAAAAGAAAGACATTCTTTGATTGCTAATTTAACAGGGAAAATATTTTTGAATAATATTTTAAGTTTATATTATTTTGTATTGATAATATGTTTAATCAATTGCAGGTGCTGACATCAATGCCCAAACTGAAGAGACACAAGAGACAGCTTTAACTCTGGCCTGTTGTGGTGGATTTCTTGAGGTGGCTGACTTTCTTATCAAAGCTGGTGCTGACATAGAACTTGGGTGTAGTACTCCTCTTATGGAGGCAGCTCAAGAAGGGCATCTGGATTTAGTTAGTTATCTTTTAAGTAATGGTAAGATATTTTACTACTGTAAATAAAATGACAAATTATTAAATCTAGTTTGAATTATTGGTTTTTTATATAAACTTGCACATGATTTGAAGAAACACTTTTCAAATTGTATATGTTTCGTTATTTTAGATAAGAGTTAGAAACTGTAGGTTTTACTTAGGAAGAAGTGCTAATCTAGCAATTTCTATTTGTTTCCATCAGGACTGTGGAATCAGTTGATAAAACTTTTGATTGACTCTGATTCTGACTCAGCAATTTATAGTATCACTGACTCCGATTTCGATTTAGAATTAACCCTTTAGTATTTAAACCAGCTATATCGGGCCTAAATATTTTACCAGAAAAGGCCCATCACACTTACCTTACAATGTCATTCTAAAGGTAAACAATCACATCATCAAAATCTTACAGCTATAAGATAATATATGATTAGTTCAAAACAATGTGAATAAATAAGCATTACATTTGATGGTGTAATCTGAATGCTAGAGTTAAGCTAATCACAGAACCTATAGCCAGTGTGAATCATTTAGCTACTTTTTCAGTTTAAAGGCTGTAGTTCTGCCATCACATTTTTAATATTATTATGAATATTTTGAGACTAAGATGAAACTTACAAAATGAAAAAAAAAAATGGCTATAAAGTAAAAGGATATAAAAGAAATAAACTAAAAATTCTATAAAAGAAAATCAGGAACGTTTTTGTTTAGCAGTTCAAAAATCTAAACTACATCAAAATTGAATACTAAAAAAACAGTATTGAATATCTGACATAACAATTGATTATTTTTAAAAGAAATAAAACTTAAATACAATGTATCTGATGGAGTTTATTTGTGTCCTTCCTTTTCAATATTAAAGTATTTGAATATAAACTTTGAGTGAAAGAAACATGAAAATTTACAAACACATTGTTTTTAGAAACAGAAATGCTACTACCAGATTCTTTTTCATAAAACCTTAAATTTGATTTGATTATAAAATAGTCAGGCTAGCATCTATGATATTGGAAATTTTGACTGCATTATATTTCAATGTACATTTGGTTAGAGGTAGTACTTTTTTTTTTTTTTTTTTTTACCAATTTTGACTCCATAACCCTGGTTTCGATATCACTTTCTGAATGCAACTGTATTTATATGGCATATTAATGCTATTACTGGAAGATTCAATATATATTCAATTTAGTTTTCCAGAATTATTTGAGTTACAAAATGTTATGAATGCTAAAGAAAGAAAAGTGCTAAAAATATTCTGAAAGCATTTTAGTTCATATATGATAGTATTGTCATCAACATTGTTATTTTACTAATTCCATATATTTATTTCGATGTTTTGTTTTTCTCAGTTGTGTTCTAACATTATTCAATTCTAGATGCAAATGTTCATGCTCAGACTGCAACAGGTGATACAGCACTGACATATGCTTGTGAGAATGGACATACAGATGTTGCAGAGATCCTCCTTCGTGCTAATGCAAAACTGGTAAGGTTATAGAATCACAATTTCAACTTAAAAATAGTATATTATTATTAATAATCATGCATATTCATTCAAAATTCTTTGATATTTTTGTAAATTGAAGAAAATTTGTTGGTAACTTGATGAAGCCTTTAATGGAATACATTTTTGTATTACTTTTGTTGATACAAAAACATTTAGCATCATCCGAAGTTCTTTTTTGTGTTATGGTATTGTGTAATTTCTCATTGTAATTATCTTGGCAGTTAATACATTGTGCTAATTTCTTTTACATTCTAGGAACATGAATCTGAAGGAGGAAGAACACCTTTAATGAAAGCTGCCAGGGCAGGACATCAATGCACTGTCCAATTTTTAATAAATAAAGGTAAACTTGTCTTTATTTTGCTTCTCTAATGTGATGTAATTTTTTTTTTTTATGTCTATTCAATCTTATAGTAGTATGCCTAAAATGATATCTAGTGAGAAACTATCTTTTATTGTTTAGATGCCTTTAGCAGCGTGCATTTGTTGCCAGTGTACCAGAATCAGAAAAGCAGCAAGAACGACATCCAGTTTCTAGTCGTGCTGATCTCACATGTATTAATCTCTTGTAAAGTGACTGGTTATCAGAAGGTACCAATGGTAAAAGTTTCTCAGTAGGGATCTGTTGTTAAATAAGAACTAATCTCAAAATAACAATTTAAGGAATTACCTTAGCTAGAGTTCCTATCAACAACAACTGAATATTTTTATTCTCTTACCAAATCAATGAAATATAAATTTGCTGGACAATTTTCTATCTTCTACACTAACACTTGTGCTCCCTTATCTTCTGCTCACATCCCAACCTTGCCTTCTCTTTATCTCTAAATTTCTTCTAATTTCTTCTTCATTTTTTAAAAAAATCTCTTGCTTTTAAGTAACAGCAATAAAGATTTTCAACTTCTTTCAGGTGAAACTTTCTATCTCGTCTAAGATCATCTGTTACCCTAACTGTTTACTAAACTTATTCAGCAATTTGTCTTTGATTGACTTTTGCTACACCTTGAACACTTAATCTCATTTCACCTTTAATCTCACTTGCTTTGCTACCATTAAGTGCATATTTGGTATCTGTTGACTTCTGCTTTATTGCTACATTTCACTATACATTGAATTACCACACATCAGCTTCATTTATCTCTGCTCATACAAATTAACTAAGTTTTAATTCTAAGCTCCCTCATCAGTAGAATTTCATTCCTGACCCGTCTGAGATTGTTGTATCAACAATTGACTAATTCTCTTATACATCTACATCAAACCAATGATACCGAAATGATTTACAAGAAGTTGAGTTGCTGCCATATATTATAGAAGCTCAGCTTACAACACTAACAGGAAAGCATCACTTGTACAATAAGACTGCTCAGAGAGCAAAAGTTTCTTTTGCATGAATTTGATTTACTTTCATCAGATTTAGTAAATCATGTGAATTTTTCCTATCACTTACCAGCTGAGATGACATTGCTTAAAGTTAGTGCCATTCAATTAGCTACCTATTTTGCACCCAACAAACCCGTTACTAGATTTCTTCATTAAAACTAAAGTCTAGCAAAAGCATGGAACCTCAATGCCCCGATCATTTTTCTGACACAGTATGTTACACACACATACTCTCTCTTTCTGTCTGTCTTTCTCTCTCTCATCAAACTTATGTTTTCATTTTCTGATGAATATTTTACCTTGAAATATAAAAACCTCACTTAAGGTTTACTTATCTCTCCAACATTCTCCCTTCACAGTTTCATTCAACAGTACCAAAATAGAGACAATACACATTTTAAAACGGAAGACTTGCTCATCTCAAACCACTATATAGCTAAGATAGTCATAATCCATACAAGACTATATCACAAAGTATGGGTTCCTTGTACTGCTGACACATCTGTGAGAATGCACTCATGCACCAAATTGCTAAAAAGACTGTGTCTGTGATGAGCCATCCTTCTTCACTCTATAATTTTTAACATGTTTTGATCTGTTGTTATTTGCTTCTTCTGTCACCTTAATCCTCTAAATTTGCTTCTCTTCAGATTCCATACTAAACATTGCAATTATTAAAACAATTAAATAGGTGTGATAGTCATTTGGAATTACTGTAAAGTAAATTGCAATGTGGTTGTAGCCATTGCACTCTGCTGTGGCTAAGGCATCATTTGGTAGTTTTATTAATCCTGTCTATTACTCCAGAATTATAGCATCTGAATATAATCCCAGAGTATTTATATAGTATATCACAGTAACACAAAATTTTTGATACTATTGTAGAAAATAAATATTAATTAGTTCTTAATTTCAATAAAATTAAAAGTTATATTTTTGAAATGTATTTATTTTTTACCATTTTACCATTTTATGAATGAAGCTGGATTAATTGATTACTTGATCAGTTTTGTAATTAAAAATTAATAAGATTTTGCTAAATTGGTCTCTTGTAATCTAGATACTATGTTTTTATACATATTTTTTCTTTTCCATTTTGAGGTGTTATTTTATCTTGATTGTGTCTACTTTGAATGCAACTTAATTTGCTTTGTCTTGCTTTTCTTTCAAGGGGCCAATGTTAACCGGCAGACCTCAACAAATGATCACACAGTGCTTTCTTTAGCCTGTGCGGGAGGCCACCTTGAAGTTGTTGAACTGTTATTAAATAGCGGTGCTAACCTCACACACAGGTTGAAGGTGTGTATTTTCACTAAATAGAAATCATAATTTTAAATGTATGCATTTTTTACTCTATTTTATGATTCTTGGAAAAACAAATTGGTAACTTGAATTTATTGTTAATTGTAATTGTGTATATATTTGAATCAAGATAATTTTTAAATATATCTCTTAAGATAATTATTAAACATTGTATTTGGAGAATTATTTTGCATGAACTTTACACAATGTTTGTGATAGAGAATTGTGGAAAGTCTCTTCAAGTACATTTCCTTATGTCTATCTAAGAAACGTTTCAAAATTTAAATACCTTCTTATTATTCAGGATGGCTCGACCATGATAATAGAAGCTGCCAAAGGAGGCCACACTGCAGTAGTAAGCCTGCTATTGGAGTTTCCAAATAGGTTTATGCATTCTGCTCCTGAATACTCTCAACCAACTCATCAAGATGTCAATCTTAACACTGAGGTAAGACCTTTCTTATTGTTTTGTCTAATTTTATTCTGTATCCATTTAAAATCAGTAATGTAGAGGAGTAATATATTCAACATATAATGCATTGTTGAAATTGAGAAACATCCTGTTTTTTTTTGCTTTTAAATTAAAATATTGCTTGTTTATTGGAAAATAATGACAAAATTGGTTATTCATATTTTAGAATTTAAGTAATTTGCCTGAAGAAAATAAGTTAACAGTATTTTTCATCTATTATTTAATAGCATAGAGTCCCTGTACATGGCTTGGGAAATATTGTTCCTCCAAATGATCCAGATTCCGGTGCAATGAATGCTAATGGTTATGTTCCAAGTTTACCAGGTAACTATTTTCCATTTAAAACAACTCATTCTTAGAATTATGTACACTAAAATGGTTAAATAGAAGATAAAAGTTTTTTCTGAGTAAAGTAATCATTATTAAATTTAGTTAAAATATTATGGTCTGTTCTATTTAATCAAAGTTATTAAAACATATTTAGAAAATTATCTTGCATAAACTTTATTCAAACCAAATTTGTAATACATAGAGGCCATAGAAAGTCTCTTAAATGCATTACCTTATGAATATCTATGAAGCATTTCAGATTTAATTTTATATGATTTGTCTTCTCTTCACATTCACTTAATTTTTTTTTTTTTCCCCCAAAAACCTTTCTCTTTCTCAATCAATCACTGCAGTTAGACTGCTTGTGTTTGTAATTTTTTGTATTTGGTTTCATTGTGAAATTTCCAGCTTCTGTTGAAGTTGATATCAACTATACCTCTTTCTTTACTTACACGTAAAAAAATAAATAGGCAAGATATTCTCAGAATATTGATTATGTAGATATTTCAATTTTTCATGAATAAAATGTTTGCTTTATTCTATTTTCTAATAACTATAGACGTTTTAGAAAAATTAGACATGACTGGTTAAATCTACTTTTATTTCTCATGACTAGGTCTTATTATTCACAGTAAAAGTAATATTGTATCCTGAAGCTAATGTCATTGCATAGCATTCATCTGAAGAAATAATCCTTCACAGTTGTTCATTACTCACAATATAAGACAAATAGTGAGTTGTGTAATTTTCAAGTTCACAACCAAATATTTTCCTTAAAAATTAAGATGTGCACATTGTGTGTGTGTGAAAAATGTACTGTTTGGAAATAAAATGGTTTAATTATCTAACTGTTTGGTTTAATTCTTTCATCACATATTTAATTATGTTCTTGTGTATATTGAATTGATTTTAGAATGTGAAGTTCCAGGTTCCAGTGCTTCTTTGGAGTTGTCCCAACCTCGACAAACTATACAGAGAATGTCTGTGCAGCAGCAACAACAGCAGCAACTCCAACTTCATATGATGCCCCAAGAGCAAATTCTCCAGCTTTTTTCCCAGAGCACACTGCCACAGCCACAACCCCCTCCACCACCCCAGCAGCAGGCTCCACCACAACAACAGCAATTACAACTTCCTCCGCAGCAGATCCATCCTCCTGCACAGCAGGTATCTTCTCCTCCTCCTCCCCCTCCTGTACAGCCACAGTCACAACAAGTTTTAGCTTCATCTATCCAGCAGGGTGGTGCTCCTACAGTTGCAATGGCAACAGGAGCAAGTGTCCAGTCTGTTGCCCAGCACCATTATCTAACCCCACAGCAGCAGCAACAACTCTTGCAGCAACAACTCCTGCAACAACAGCAGGCCCACTTGATACAACAACAACTGCAGGTAAGACAATCACTCCATGCTACTAAATTGAATTTTAACAATAATATAGGATAGCAAAATCATACTGGGGGGGGGGGAGAGAAGTAATTTTCAAACTCTTTTTTGATGAGTTACCTCTGACTTATTGTTTAATGTTCTTCCCAATGAACTCCTTAATTATTTTTTATGTTGTCATATTATAAATATAGACTTAAAATAATGGGCATCCTAATGAACAAAACGAATGACTGAACAACTGATATTAGGAAAATAGTCACATAACTAAAATAACATAGTTTTTCTTACTGATAAATTTGAGCAATATTACTTTAAAATTAAGTTGAACTTGAATATATGTTGAGGGTATTTAAATCTTTTCGCCATCACTAATTTTAGCAATAAACTACATTGGACGATTTATTTAAAATGCTTATAATAATATATTAGATGTAATAATATAATGTAATAATATATTAAATGTTTTTAAACCAAAAACGAAAGCACTACAAACTTAGTGTTCGTCCTATGAATGTGTTTCCATGTTCCATAGCCAAGTGAAAGTATGGATTGCTAATTGCTAAATTTTTATCTAAAAGGAATGACCCAAACATTGGAAGGCTTTGGTGGTTAATATTTATAGGAGTCTTAAGCAAATTTACTAAAACGAAGAAAAACGGAGCATAAAATTATGATAGGTATTTAAATTTGTAGCTATATTTTTACGTTTGTAATTGAAAAATGATTGTTGTAAGTTGACTTACCACTGAAAATTACATCAGCAATCTAAATTTTTTATTTTAGGCTAGCCAACCTAATATGCCTAAGGTTAGGTGGAAACGCCATATACCGAACAACCATCAAAATTTACAGGCACCAAATACCGTAGGTTTGGAAACGGTTCCAGCTCCTTCAACTACTCCACATACACCTACAGCTTCCCCAGCATCTCCAGGTGTACCTCATCTTCAACGTTATCTTTCACAACATATAGATCTGGATGCACAGACTGATAGTAACCATGACACTGCATTGACTTTAGCTTGTACTGCTGGCTATTCTGACTTAGTCAGGTTGTTGTTGTCCAAGACAGCTGATATTGAGCACCGCGATAAAAAAGGTCAGTTCTCATTCAATTCATGAAATTATATGGTTTATATTTCTCAGGCTAGGATGGATTTCTAATTTAATCTGTATGTGTATACATTAGGCAAAAGCTCTTTTTTTTGTAATGGTGGAGCCACAACCAAATGGTTGAAACCAATAGAAAAAAAATGTGTTTTATTTGTATCCTGTTTTAAAATTTTTTACTTGATTTATTTTATATTTTCGGCAAAGACAACTCTTCTAAAATGATATTTTGAATTACTTGTTATAAAAGATTTGACTAATACACCCAATCTGTTTACTATTACTACCATCACTACCTGCACCTTGAGTTCCCTTAGTAAAGTCTACTCTGCTGATCTCTTATGTAATTACATCTTCTTATGTTGTTTCTTACTCCAGCAACTTATGTTGTGAGTTCCCTGAACCAGTCTTTGAAGCTTTGACTAAACCATAAAAAAACAAAACAAAACATTTCTGCTTTCTCTTAAAGATTTAGAACAAAAACGTTTTCTAAATGACTTAGACACTAACTTTTTTTTAGATTTATTATATTCATTTGCTGTATTTGAAAAAAAAAATCTATGAATTTCCAAATGGCTATGAAATAAAATAGTAAGATATATGTTTGGTGAGGTAATTTCTAATGGCGATTGTTTGGCATATTTTGAATTTGAACACTAAATTCACTTCATGAATTTTCCAAACATTTCTAGTGGATAATTTAAGCAACTTAACTTAGTAATTAAATGTTATATCACTTAGCCTATTTCGTGATATTTTTGTTGCAAATAGATTGGGTGCCTTATATTGTTTTAGTTAATCTCTTGCAGATGCATAAACTTTTTGTCAACTAACTGATTGTTTTAATATGGTGACTCATTATTGGCTAAGTAAGTTGTTTAACTGATGCTGGATGCATGTACATATTGAATATTATATAGAATGGCATCAGTCATTATATATAGTTCCTAATCAGATCCAGTCTGAAACTAGTGGCAAGTCCGAATGGGACAGTTTAAAGAACTCTCTGGCTGATGACTGACATGGCTTCTCCAGTCATGTGTTGAATTCAATTCTACAAGTTAATGAACAACTTGTTGATTTTATGGTGCTTTAGTTGCTTAGTGTAACTAGTTATATTTACTTTGTGGTAACTACTACTGCTAGGTTAACTGACCTATTTGAGAGTTAAATTCCTTTACTATAGGCTCAATACAGTGTGATTGACAGGATTCAATCTGCTAGCCTGGTACTCTATTCATTTGGTCATTTAAGCTTTTCTTTTATATCCAAGAAAGTGAAAGTAATAGTAATTATAATCAGTTCAAAATCTTGTACTGCTCATTAGATTTTGTTATTCCATAAGGGTGATCAAATCTGATAATCTGTAGATGTGTGTAAATAAAATATGAGTAGATATTTCTGTATGTTGATATTAACATATATTTATAAAATTTTATGTTTTTACTTTTAGGTTTTACCCCATTGATTTTGGCTGCAACAGCTGGCCATGTAGAAGTTGTGGAAATCCTTTTGGACCACAATGCTGAGATAGAAGCCCAATCTGAACGAACCAAAGACACTCCATTGTCTCTAGCATGTTCTGGAGGAAAATTTGATGTTAGTTTCTGATTTTTTATTATTTAAAACTATGTTTATTGCAGGACCAAGAATATTTTTGCCTTGTTTTGTTGCTAGGTACACCGTGTTTTGGTATAGGTTTACATTTATGATTCTCAAATTTCTTATCTCTAATCTCGATATCTTAATCGTAATGCCTCCAACTCAATAATAGAAGAGTCAATTATACAATGCCAGAAATTTCAAAAGGACACTAAATTCAATGATTTAAAAAAAAAAATTTTTTTTTTTAAAGGATTATTCACTAGGATTGCTTAAAGTATTTATTTCCCTTGGGATTGGGACAATAGCATCCATTTTATAAACCAATGGTTTATATGAAGTGTTTGGCTAGAATGTGTTCAACATTTTAAAACTCAATAGTGTTTATAAGGAATTGTTACAATTCACAAAACTAAGAATGTCTAAAATTATGAAATCTGCTACATTATTTTAAAATTGTTTAAATATACAAGCACTTATTTAGATACAGTAGAATGTTTTGATAATAATTCTTAATAAATAGTTTACATGTAAAAATTCATTGTCGCTAGAAAAACTGCTTGATTTCTAGTTTTATTGAAATGGAATCTATTTTTCCAACTTTATAGAACAATTTTAGTTTTTATTTTATTTATGCATATCTTGTAATTTTATTTTTAATTTTATTAAAAAAAAATTTTTTTTGATTCAGGTGGTAGAATTGTTGTTATCTCGCGTGGCAAACAAAGAACATCGCAATGTTTCTGACTATACACCTTTAAGCTTAGCAGCATCAGGGGGTTATGTCAATATCATAAAATTATTGCTTTCAAACGGAGCAGAAATCAATTCACGGTAAGCTAATTTTATTCTGTAGTTTGACATCAATATTATGGTTTTATACTTTTCTAGGCAGGATGTTTAATTCTACATGCTTCAATTTACTTAATAAGTGAAGAGATAGAAGTCTCCAAAGTATGTTACTTTCACTAAACTTGCATTCTCTGTAGTGTAAAATTTATCTTCAATCTTGTTGAGATGCCCAAATTTAACACTGATCCTTCAAATTCATGAAAGGTTAGCTTCTGACTGAAATACTTAGCACATTTATTTTCTTAATCAAAATGTGTTCTTACCAGATATTAATGAATGGTGGGCTTATTTCCTCTGTTTTGTTACATTTTCACGTGTTTTATCCATTCAATTTATACAGAATATTGTGAAATGCAGTCAAACATTGTCGTTGAGAAAAATTGGTCCATTTTGTCATTTTCTTGGCAATACTCTGCTGTGGTTTTGCCAGGATTAAATCAATAGAGGATGATCCCATTTGCTGATCTCAAAATAGTGACCATAATCTATTGAAGTAGTTTTGATTTGGGAAAGTGTTTTGTTGTTTCACCTTGATTATCCAGCTACTGTGTGGAATGCTGCCTGTTGTGCACTTACTGCCTGTCACAATGCAATCAAGAAATGAATTGTGTTTTTCTTTTTTAATTTAAGGGCAAAAATGGGTAGGGTAGGGTAGGCTGCAGATGGGGAGATATCTATTTGAATTGTATGGCATCCATTTGTCCAGATAGTTTGGACTTAATGTATTCTGTAGCCTTAAGTTGACCAATGCCATTGATTAACCCTTAAATGACGGGAAAGGGTTGCAATGTGTATGTCAAACAGGCAAAAAACAAAAAAAATATTTCTTTCTGAAGGATAATTTATATACTTATTTTCACTTTAAGTACAAAGGCTATAATAATTGTTAATCTCTTACACAATTAAATTTACAATCTCACTGAAAAGTGCTGTAAAATATTCATTTTCCTTTGCATCTGGCAAATTCATTTGAGAATCCCGCTTTGTTGTTATATGAATGTACAAATGAGGGAAAAATCGGTGCACTTTTTCCATCCAGAACTAGCTGAAGCATCCTGTTCTGTGCTATCTAAACCACCACCACCACCACCACCATCATCTACCTCATCTGATGATGAAGAAAAGTCCAAAAAAAAAGTTCATCACTGTACAAATCTCTCATCTGTGATTTGATTTCTCCCATCGATAAGGGACTCTTATGCTTAGGTGCATCTGACAAAGTAGATGCTTCAGCATCAATTGATGATATCTGTTGATTAAGGGTTAATGGGAACTGTATGCCTGTTTTTGTTTATATTACAATACATTGCACTATTGGCACAGGAAACACTTAGTAATGATGATATTTTTGACAAAGTAACTGTTAAAAAACAGAGCAAAAGAAATATAACCGACAAGAATATTTGCCAGGACTTGTTGAATGTCATTGTTACTTATTAGTTAGTACAATACTGATATAAAAAAATAATTTTTAAATAAATACAACTCTTACTTAACCAAAAATAATAGAGATTGTAGTTATGTCTATAAAACATTGTCTTCTGAAGTAATTTCTGCTAAATGTGGAAATGAAGGTTCAAAAGCAAGATGTGGGTTGTAGAGGAGGTTAATAACTGCTTCTAGAAGTAGTAAGGTACAACTTGGAGAATAGTTCGATAGCTGTAGATGATGTTTATGAAGAATTTTCTATAATTGATATGAATTTTTAAAAAAATATTTCATAAAAACTTGACAAAATTTTCATCCAATTTCAGTTTTTCGTTTATTTTGTGATTACACAATGTCCATTCTTTTTCAGAACTGGAAGCAAACTTGGCATTTCTCCTCTCATGTTAGCAGCTATGAATGGTCACTCTGCTGCTGTCAAATTGCTTCTTGATATGGGTAGTGATATTAATGCTCAGGTGAATAACAGATTTTATTTCTTCTAGTTGTGGTGATAAAAAAAAAATCTTTTGTATATATAAATATATTTTTGGATGTTAATTCTAAGATCTTCAACGAACTGCTACTAATTTTGCGTTATTGCATTTTATGCCTGTAAATATCACCTAACTCTTCTTAAATGTAAATGTTTCTGATAAAGACCACTTGAAAGTGAGGGCTGTCAGCAGACTTATTGTATACTAGTGAATACACTGAGGTGTTAACAAAGCTGTAGATTTAATTCAAGCTTTTTATTTAGTTTTATGTATGCATAGTTGTATATAGAAGAAATGCATATTTGTACATAAAAAGTCAAACAATACAGACATTTAATAAAACATTTTAAGCTTTCATTACCATATTTCTGTTGAAATACATTATTTTTGTTTCAGTTAATTTTGAAAACAATGAATTGTTTTAAATTTGTTGTTGTTATTAAGCTGGAGTTTGGAACATAAATTTTTAATGGTATTGTTGAAGGTTTTAATTTAAATCACTTTTGGGATATAAAGAGTTAAACTTTCAGATATTAAGGCTTTAATCTTAATGCTTTTACAGTGTCCTTTATAATTATTTCTAGCATTTATTAGCAGCTGTGTATCACTATTAATATTTTTTCTTTTTTAGATTGAGACAAATAAAAACACAGCCTTGACACTGGCATGTTTCCAGGGGCGTCATGAAGTTGTAAGCCTTTTGGTTGATCGAAAAGCAAACATTGAGCACCGTGCTAAGGTAAATGTCAATTATCCTTTTCCATTTTAACCAACCAATGCAAAATTAAGTGTTGGTAGTTTGATTCATAAATATTAGGAATAAAGGAAGATTTCTCCTATTCCCTTTTCTCTCCAACTAATTGTGAAATTTTTTAAAGATATAGGAATTTTTTTACATTTTCATATCTTTTTGACAATAATCAAATTCTCAATTTCTGATTTTTATTCTATAGACCGGTCTTACTCCATTGATGGAAGCCGCTTCTGGTGGTTATGTTGAAGTTGGAAAAGTTTTGTTAGACAAAGGAGCTGATGTGAATGCAGCTCCTGTGCCATCATCAAGAGATACAGCACTGACCATTGCTGCTGACAAGGGACATTATAGATTTGTTGAACTGCTGCTTTCCAGGTAGGTAGCTATTATGAATAACAACTAATTATACATTAAATGACTTTAGTTAGACAACATTTGTATAGAATTATCAGTCTGTTATTGCAGTGGTTTACAGATTCACATATTGTCTAAAATCTGTACCTAGATCCATGTCATAATATTTTAAATTCAGAAGTATTTAAGATGGAACTATAGTCTTATTTAAGTTATTTGTTACACAGCTGGAGTTCTACTCAATCTAATTGAAAACAATCAGAAGAAATACTTCTACTGCTATAGAACAAGGCAGACTGAATTATTAAAAACATTATGCTGTATTTCAGTTTGTCATAATTGATACTTAATTGACATGTGTCAAATAGTTGCAAGTTCATAGCTGCATGAAATAAATGTGCAAGGGGGGAAGGAATTCCATAGTGCCAACCCAAGTTCTAGTCCTTGTGGTGGCTTGTGTGCCCCAATGACCCTGAAAGCAGGGTATTACTTACAGAACTATTATGGTTGAGAAGTGGAGGAAAGGAAGATTCTGCAGCATGATAGAGATCCTTTTGACAGAAATTAAAAGGATTGGCTGCAGTTGGGGAGGCAATATAACTTGTGGATAGTGTGATACATGGAAGCATCTTTCACCTTTTGCATGATGGTCATGCAAGAATTATGGTGCTGTGTAAAAGTCCATGATTTTTTCCATGCATTGACGGCTGTCTTCTTTGGGTGAACTAGCTGCTATGATTGAACCACATGGGAAATTTGTGTGTGAGTTGCGGAAAGACATGCCTGGGAAGATGATTGGAGGATTTCAGAGAGCAGTAGAAATAAGATATATCTGGAGGAGTGGGGGAAGGAGACGTTGAACTAGAGGAACTAAGCTTTTGTTGCCGATATCCAGTGGAGTAATGTAGAGAGTGAAATTTGAATACAGTCTAGCCTGGACAGTAGAGATGAACTATAAAGATTGAGAAATTTCTGCCTTGGAGAGGAATAGGTTGTATGGTTTGCATGTTTACAAGAGGTGATGGATGAGATCTAGTTGAACTGGAGTTCATTCATGGATGTCAGAGAAGAGGAAAATGACTTCATTCATAATACTCTTAAGCAGTCCTAACAACTGGGAGAGGGTAGTGCTTTCTTTCTGTACCATAGATTTATAGGATACTGCAAAACGGATAATAATCTGTATATATTTCTATATTCTTTTAGAAATGCTGCTGTTGATGTGAAAAACAAAAAAGGCAATTCTCCTCTGTGGTTAGCGTGTAATGGTAAGTTCTTCACATTATTTTTTTTTTCTTTTCATAATTTGTGTTTTAAAAAAATGTTTGATTCTCTGAGTTTTAATGTAATATAGGTTTAGTATAATCATAAGCTTATAGCAGACATGCTGTTTTATAACCTTAATTTACTTGTGGAATCTCTTTGAATATTTTCCCCTTGTTGGCTGAAGTTGGTAATACAGATTTTTTTACACATTTCCAGATCTTGCATCTTTTGCATATTCTGAGATCAGATGTAACTCCTTTGGTCTTATTTGATCTCTTTACCATGATTATCTTAAGACTGTTTTGCAGCTTGAATTATTTTGTGTTACTCCTTCACTGCTGCTTCTTTCTTAGCTAAACCAATATCTACTCTTCTGTGTAGTCTCTTACCTCTTTCTGCCTACTATTACTCTCCCAGACACACACACACTTTCCAAGCACATGTCTTATCGGAATCTTTTTGACAATACTTCAACCTTCCTGAAATCCTTCATTAAGTCTTTAATTCAACTGCAGCTGTTGTTGATAGAGTAGTGTATACTATGTCTCTGAATCCTAGCTGTCCCCTACACTATCTCTGTTCTTATAAATATTTAGATATGTTTTAATATCCACATTTCTTGCACTGTTAATAATTCCTTCTATCAACATGTTATATTCCTTGCTGCAAGGTTCCTACAGTCACGTCTGTCTGTTCTGTTTTAATTTTAAAAATGTCGCTAAATCTTTATTTGCTTAGCAATAATTTAGTTGTATGTAGCTAACATTTACAACACATCTTTTCAAATATTATTTTACAACCATTTTTTTTTTTTTTTCATTTTTAAATGAGTGAAGTGATATTTTGTTGGAGCAATTTTTTTTATACAGCTGGATGACATTAATGTTAACTGTGAAGTAGGAGTAGAATATATATATATATATATATATA
>JAOPUL010005356.1:16885285-16898417 GCA_027564515.1 Octopus rubescens
ATATATGCATATGTACGCAGATAAGCGTAGGTTTGTATGTACAAACACAGACACACATATGTATGTGTAAAATATGTGTATATGTATATGTCGAGTATTTTTTATTTGTATTTTAACAGTATACATTATAACAGTATTTGAATGCATATACAAATAATATATACACACACGAGCGCACGCATCTTTCCTCCAATGTTCATTACACACACACATAGACACACACGTATCAAAACACACACACACACATAGAGACACACGTATCAAAACACAATCACATACACACACATAGACACACAACGTATCATAACATACTCACACACACACACACACACACACACACACACACACACACACACATAGAGACACACGTATCAAAACACAATCACACGCACACACATAAACACAGAACGTATCAAACACACCAACACACATACAGACACACATAACTACAAACTGACTCTAAAACTGCATGGTTATTTATACATCCCAAGTAAGTGTGTATACACGTATCCGCGAATGACTGCGTTTTTGGTCTCCATTTGTTCAGTAGCAGATATTTTTACTTTTATTTTGTAATTATATATATGTATATATATATTTGTTTTGTTCTTTTTGTTTTCATTGTTTGATTGAAATGAAAGCTATTACGCTGCACTGGATGAAAATGAAAAATTCAAATATCCCCGACAGATGTTGCTATGGAAACGAATCAATGACAACCATCACGTCATATTACCGCGCCCGATACCAAATTATTTAACTTGGCGAGGTATTGATTGCCACTTCTTAACTGGCTATGTGGCTGGTGGTGGTGTTTCCAAATTAGCAAGTTTAAACTAAAATATAAAATAAAAATAAAAAAAGAAAAATGAAATAAAGAAAAGAATGAAAGAAAAAAGAAAGAAAGAAAGAAAGAAAGAAAGAAAGAAAGAAAGAAAGAAAGAAAGAAAGAAAGAAAGAAAGAAAGAAAGAAAGCGAAAGAGTGAAAAGGGATAAGTGAGAATAGATTATAAACTGGTGAAAAAATAAACAGATGATGTTAGATATGAGAGTCGGTATAACGCTAATAACGTACTGATAGAAATACGATCTGGCAAATCATATTTTAAGTAACACTCGTACTATTCATATATCACTTTTTACCATCCCTCTCGCAGTTTTTGAAATAGATAATTAGTTAAACTATAGATACGTATTTACTCCTTGTGAAAGACAACTCTGTGTAAAAACTATATAGCAAAGAAAGGCTGCCTCCTCGATATCAGAAAACACTGCAGTCCTTTTCATTAGTGAAACCCTAAAAAAATTATGTAAGACCGACTTTCATATACTTTTCCTAAAGTGGAGGCAGTGATAGTTCCCCTTCAGGCACATCGACACCATGATCACTTCCAAAACAAGAACATTCAACTAATAGGTAAAGATTAACTCATCCATATATTGCATCACTGGCTCATGGTATGCGTATTCTTCTTCCTGTCAATTCTACTTCTACTACAACAGTTACCCTAGAATGGCAAACTACACGCGACTGATTCCAAGTCCGCACCATTAATCCCTTATTTGATTACTAGACATGTTTACCGTGTCTCGAATTTAATTTGTAACACTATTTATTTGAACCTAATGTTTCCTAACTTGAATTCAGCTATTGATATTTTGCGTGAAGATAACGAGATTGATCGATGAGAAATAGTAATCAACTCTCCCTCAGATGCACCCAGCAGAACTAACAACTAAAAGAAGGACATAACTGTAGTCTTGGATATATTATTCTGGAAGCAAGGCAGAGTTGGTCAAATCTGTAACACCGTTGCTCATATGTTTGTTCTTTCAGGTTTGAAGCTAACAAATCCACAAATCAAAATTAGAGAAACTGAAATTCACCTTCAACTAAATCGGTTTTGCCTATTTTAGACTCCTTCAATGTACCTGGGAACTTCTACCCTCATTCCCTTGGTTCATTTTTTTTTAAATAACATTTATTACACGGTTGCAGTATAGTAATTCACAGTACAGGAATATCACGGTGTATAGCGTATATTATTTTGAGAAACTGTAGACACTCGGCCTGTTATATTACGAAGACTTTTCGCTTTAAGAATATATCATAATCCATGGAGTGCACACGGAACTGCAAGAATTCAAACAATAACATATGTATTCAGTGTATGAATTAAGAATGTATTAAATTTTTCTTTGGATTTTCGCTATTCTGCGTATATCCAATGATTAATTATCTGTTTGGCAGACATCAGCATGAATCAGCAGATAATCCGTATACCGATTCCCAAAGGCAATAGCTCGCGCTCTTTTAAGATTAGCAAAGGGATTAAAAACATGAATAAATATGTGTATTTCTTTTATTATTCGAAGAAACTGTAAACAATCGGTCCCTTCATTTTTTTAAAAGGACTTTTGTTTTAAGAAAATACATTCTTGAGGTTAACTATTTTATTATTTATGTATGGGTTTGCCATAACGAAGGACGTAAAGGAATGACTGAAGCAATGGAAATCTGTTGCAGCATACAATGCATAAACGATGTGGTAACCAATTTAAAAGTTGTAGAGGCTGTTGAGGATTGTACGTTAATTACTAAAGACCCTATTATTTTTTATAAATAAAATTTCATTTCTGATACTCGAGCCTCTTTGCATACCTCATTACAGATATTCTACAAGTTATTTTTGATCGACGAACGCCAGTATCAAAGGTCTCCCACCTATGACTTGAACATCTTTCTTGACCGGATTTTATCTGGTTCTACATTATCTAATAAACCATTTTCTTTTCTAAGACTTTAGGGTGTGGTTTTAGGGCAGTTTAGCTGTTATTTCCAACTGTGATGTGGCGTCAGCTTAGTATTGAAATTGGATAGATATATCGGATTCAGGAAGGTGAGGTTTCTTAACTCCTCTCTTCCGACATTGAACATCAGACAAATATAACTTTATCCTACTATTGTTATTAATTGATTCAACACTCAGTGAAAGAAGAAGTACATTCGTTTTTGAGCCAATCAAAATGTTAGTGGATATAAAACAGTGGTCATTGTATGGAAATTCATGGTCAACTAATCAAAGTTTGAGCAATTATAAATCAGCCAAGCGTAACTGTTCGGAGAATCACTTAAAAAATCGTTCTTAAGTGCAGCACTATGAAAATAGTTTCAAATAGAAATGAGTTGTTCGCTGCAGAACACTTAATCATTAGTTGAAATGTAGCCAGTTTCTTTAATATATGAAGAGGTATTTGTCTATGTTTGCAAGTATGAGTATGGCGGGGACGCGGCAACTGATTTGTTCCCAGATGGCAGCACACATCAAAAGTTATAGTCAGGTTTTAACTCATTAAGCGAGCTGACAGAATCGTTAGCACGCCGGGAAAAGATGTTTAGCAACATTTCGTCCATATGTCCATTCTGAGTTCAAATTCCGCCGAGGTCCACTTTGCTTTTCAACATTTCGTGGTATATAAAATAAGTACCAGTTGAATACTGAGTTTGATGTAATCGACTGATCCACTGTCCCGCAATTGCTGTCCTTGTGCTAAAATTTTAAAACAATATGATTAGTTCTCGGTGATAAGCTACAACATAAAGTAGTTTTCATTCTCACTGAAAGCAAATTTATAAATCTTATAATACTAACAAGGAGAACAACAACAATAATAATCCTTTCTACTGTAGGAACAAGGCTTGAAATCTTGTGGGTGGAGGCTAGTCGACTACATTGACTCCAGTAAATGACTGGTACTTTATATTATCGACACCCTGAAAGGAGAAAAAGCAAAATCGGCTTCGAGTGACGACATAGGAATGGAACTCGGGATAAAGAAATCTGGAGTCCAAATACTTCAAAGAGGAAAGGTGGGGAAAACCGAAGGGATAGAACTGCCAGACGGAAGTGTCATGAAAGACATCAAAGAGAATGGATATAAGTACCTGGCCTCCTAGAGACTGACAAAATAAAAGAAAAAGGGCATGAATAATCTACACAAGAAAGAATAAATGATCCTCAAATCTAAACTAACGGGATGGAGCGGGCATACTTAAATGGACAAAAGAAGAGATAAACCAGACGGAGGGAGGAACACGAAAAACATGACTATGTATAGAGCATTGCACCTAAAAGCGACGTGCATAGAATATACGTACCGGGAAAAGAAGGAGGCAGATGTATGATAAGCTGCGAAGACTGTATACGAAATGAAGAAAACGATATTGGATGGTATATCCGGAACAGTACAGAACCATTACTCGTGGGAGTTAAATTGACTGGTATCCTATAAACAGAGCTGTGCACCAATAAAAAAGAATTCAGGAAAAAGGAAGTTGAAAAGAAGACTACAGGATGGAAAGAGAAGGTGATGCATGGACAATTCCTAAGAGGAATCGACAAAGAGTCCAATGCTGGAAAGACCGACAAGCATGAAACATGGGCCTGGATGAGGAAGGGAGATTTGAAAGTTTGAGCAGAAGCTCTTATCAGTGCTGCTCAGGAGTAGGCATTAAGAACAAACCACGTAAAATTCCATGTGGACAAATGACCGAATCACCACTGTGCAGAATGCGTGGAAATGATGGACAAACCACAAGCCACATTGTATGTGAATGTAGCTCTCTGGCACAGCAGGCGTACACGAGATGGCATGAAAATGTTGCCCAAATTGTACATTGATCTATATGTCGGAAATACACTTTAGAACGAGCTGACAAGTGGTACGAACACTAGCCAGTAGCTGTTATAGAAAATGATAGGGTTAAACTGCTATGGGACTTCAGTGTGCAATATGACAGCGTGATTGAAATAAGAAGACTGTTTTGATCCGAATTAAGAAAGAAGAAATATATTGATGGATTATTGACATCACTCTCCCAGGAGATATCCGCGTGACAGAGAAAGAGAAGGACAAAGTGGATAAGTACCAATACTTGAAAGATGGGATAGCATGTTTGTGGCAACTGAGTAAAGTGAAGGTCATACCAGTTGTGATAGGGGCACTTGGAACAGTGACAACAAATTTCAGAAATGGCTTGGCAAGTCTGAGATGCTCCAGAAAACAGCACTGCTTGGAACATCCAGTATTTTGAGAAGAGTTATGTCAATGGAGCTGGAATGAGAAAAATGACAGGACCCATGGATATTTGTTATGATCCGCACCTGAACTAAGGATATCGGCACACCATCAGCCTGAGAAATGCTATAATAATAATAATAATAATAATAATAATAATAATAATAATTCTTTCTATATTAGGCACGAAGGCCTGACATTTTTGGGGAGGGTATTAGTCGATTTTATCGACCCCAGATCGCGACTGGTACTCACTTTATCGATTCCGGAAGGATGAAATGCAAATATGACCTCGGCGGAATTTGAACTCAGAACGTAGAGACGGACTAAGTGCCGCTACGCATTCGGCCCAGCTTGCTAACGATTCTGCCAGCTCGCTATACCGCCAATAATAATAACAATAATAATACACCCAGAGACCTTTTAATACCAGGTTGGTGTCCAGCTTCCAGGTTGGTGTCCATGGGATGAGGGTGTCTCTTTAGCCATGGCCGGCAACCTCTCTAGAGATGGTGCCTCAATAAAACACCGGTGGTGGTGTCACCTCATCACCAGAATCCTCCAGAGTGAAAATGTCAAATACCCGTGCATTAAGCAGCAGAATGAGTGAACTGAAAACAGCGAATATGTGGGTAAATGTGGACTCTCTGAGCTTTGGTTAGCTACCTATCTAGTGATGGTGTCACGATAAAAATACTGGTGATTGCACAACCATACACATGCTACCTCTAAATGAGTGATGTCAAAATCTAATAATAATCACAACTGCGTAAACGGGACCGGAACTGGGAACAGTGATGGTGTCACGCACAACAGGCAAGGAGTGTCTGATCAAGCTCCCGCAGATCCACTTCGAGCCTTTGAAAAGGGCCAAAATCGAAGTCAGAAGGGCAAGAGAAAAAAGGAAAGGAAATGGGAAAGAGGATTCATGAAACGAATGAAAAAAATATGGGATGAAGATTTTGAAGCATCTGCCCAGCGATTGATAGATCAGGCTAGGGCAATCCGTATTGCAGGATTGCAAGATTAGAGGCTGAAGAAAGTCAGAGACGAATAAAAAGAAAGTAGAAAGGGAGTAATAGGAGAAAGTGGTAATGAAGGTGTAAGAGATGAAGAATATGAAAAAGAAGGCATTTCCTATGTGCCTGAGAGTAGGTAAATAGTGAAGGTGACCTAGTTGGACAAATGGCAGGAAAGTCTGCACATGATTTGAATGACGAAGAGAAGGAGATCCTAGAAATACTTCGAGGTAAAATGTATGATGGGAATAATGAAGTACCACCAAATGTAGGATATATGGATAGACGCAAAGTAAAAAGAGCCACAGGCAAAGTAAATTACATTTTGAGCTTGATTAAAACTGAACATAGCCAAACAAACCAGCCAATCATAGCTGCCGCTAATGTTGTATCTGACGTAGTAGGATACAAGCGGAATACTGAAGAAATTAACAAAGAAAAGAAAAAAAAAACAAATTGGAGGAAGAGAATACGAATGAAACTGGAAAAGACACGGAATGAACTTTGACAATTAAATAGGATAATAAGAAGAGAGCTCAAAAATGAGGTAGCACCCAGAAATTGTAACCAGAATAGACAATTAGACAATATATGTTAGACGAAAGGGGAGAGCAAACGGTACATGAAGAATTGTCACAAAGGGTGACAGCGTTAAAGGCCAAATGAAAATATATGATAATAGATTCAAAGGTTCCAGTCAAATGTTCCAATCAAATAGGAGGCGTCTGTTTGAGGAAATAGAGGGAGACAAGCATCAGGATCTGATTCCAAATGCGGAAGAATGCAAAGCATTTTTTGGAGAACTGTGGAACAGGCTAGTGAGACACAACAGAAGTGAAGAGTGGCTAACACAGGTGGAAAGACAACCGGCAAATGTGTCAAGTCAAAAGAACGTCAGAATCGACATATATACAGTGGGACTAAAGCAAAAAACAATAGCAAATTGGGAAGGACCTGGCCCGGACAGAGTGCAAGGCAGAAGAACCTTACACAGTTGGATGAACCGATCTCTTTACAACTGGATAGCCACCTGGAAAATAACAGTTTAATTCCAAAAGAGATGAAAGGATACAGGTAAGTAGGGCCACAAATGACAAATTATTTGTTGATAAAATGATAACTGGAAATTGTAAACGCCGATTGACGGGACTTAATGTAGCATGGTTAGATTACAAAAATGCTTATGACATGGTACCGCACAGCTGGATAAGTAAAACAATAAGCATGTCTGGAATGGCAAAATATATGGTGAAAAGGTTAAATGGAAGTATGAAACATTGGAATACTGAAATGATTGGAAGAAAACAGAGACTTGGAAAAGTGAACATCAAATACTACACGAATCCAGGCAGATGTGTACAGAATTTCAGCAGCACTTCGCTGAACTGGTCGGTGCGCGTAGTGGGTCGGGGATGGGGTGAGTTTTACCTCCTACCTCGGCAGTATGCCATCCCTCTCGGCCAGGGATTTGGATGCCGTTAAATGCCGAAGACATACGGGACGCGATGGCAGGCTGCACAAGGGAGAAACCTCCGGGGCAGGATGGTCTGCCTTTCAAGCTTTATCTTCATATGCCAAACTTCTTCGGTGATTTCTTGGCGGGTGTTTACCACAACTGACAGTATGGAAAATCCGGTGTTTTTTGCCCATGTTCACATTGGCACATTCGGGAAATCCAGTCGGTACCTGTACGCCAGTTGGAAGCAGCTGATCAGGTTTGCATTTTAGACCCCCTCTCTACTATCGGCCATCCCACGCGTGCGTTCTCAAGTAAAAATCCGAACCTCTGACTGAATCTACCTGCGCCGTCTCAGTTGAGGCGTACACGGTGACTATTCAGAAAGCACAACCTTCGCTATTGATCACATCCAGGACAAAATCTTACCTTTAGGTTCCAGGAAGATCGCACGAACATCGATATCCAGGCCGCTCCTAAACAGCACTGACACCCGGCCTTCCATTCCAGGCTGACTAAGAGATGCGTAGATCTCAAAATCATCAAGAGTGGGGGGGGGGGGCAAGATCGCGTTTGGCCGAAGTTCTGGTTTCGCAGACAACCGTCACATCGGTAGCTAGTTACGTGAGGTCGTTGAGCAGTTGACCCTGCTTGAAGAGCGATCCAAAGCAATGAACATCTATACAACCTACTCTTAAACGCGCCATGATGACCGGACACATTTTGGAGAAGGAGAAAGAGGGCGTCCTTTTAACCCCCGTGTCCCGGGTGATTTCGTGTGGTTCAAGAACCTTAACGTGTTTGTGTTCCACGGGAAACCTCTTTAAAAGCTTACTTAATTGCTGATAAGGTTTTTATTTCCGGAGGTTTGTGCAGTTGTGGTAGTGTTGGTGTCTTTGTGATGGCGCTACATGCGTTGACGTTTGTGGTGCTGGAGGGGTTGGTGATGCTGCAAGTGGGTCAGTGCATTTTGTGGGTGTGTTTTCTATGTTCTGTTGGTGTACATGTTGGAGTGGGGCATGACATTTTCTTGTGTTTTATTCTTGTTTGATTGTTTGGAGTTTTTGCCATTTCCTTTTTTTCACTGCGTGAGGCAGATGTATCTGTCTGTGGAATCGGGATGCGAGTCTATGTATGTATTTCAGTTTAGAGGAGACGGAGTGATGGAGCTTTATTGGGAGATCCTTGTGTGTTGGGAGAGCCGTGTTGGGAGAGCTTTGTGGGGAGAGCCAGGGCATTGTATGTGCCCGGGATTATCATTCTATCTGCAGTTGAAGGTAATGGTGGGAGATCTGATGTTGTAAATGTTGCTAGTGTTGCTGTCGTTTTTGGTGTTGCTGTTCCTCCAGCATTTGCAGATTTTGCAGTTGCTGTTGTTGATAAGGCCGTTGTTGCCGAGGTTGGTGCCGCTTTTTTGTTGTTCGTTGCGGATTTAGTCGTTGAAGCTTTTGGGGACCTGGTTTTGACAGAAAGGGTATTCCATAGTTCTCTCTGTTCTGTTGGGAACACAAAAAGCTCAAGGGATGTGTGGCCCCACACAAGTGGCAACGTGGCTTTGTACCCTGAACCATAACCTGTAGCTCTTCCTCTACTGGAAGGCATATGTGGTAAGGATCTTATGGATTGTGTCTGGTTTAATGTGGAGAGATACCACCATAGCTATCACAAACCAATTCCCCCGACAAGTCCGTTTCACCTCCGTAAGGCTATTGCTACCTTCCAAAATGATACACGCTAAAATCGACCATAAATTTACCTTTGGTGGAATTACTGAAATCTTTATCCGCACTATCACCCCTCCTAAATACGATGGGTGGAGCATATATGTTTCGTTCCGACATGGAACAGCGGAGATTTTGGTGGCCAGAACGTCAGACTTTAGTGAAATACCCGCAAACGGTTTTGTTCTCGAGATACGCTGAGAGTCGGGCATTATCTCTTTCAGTACCCCTTCCACATTTGGGTGACTAGCCTTCTCTGGCCGATTTGCGTTTACAGAAACACGTTTATAAATTACTCTTGTATTTCTGTATTACTGACAAAATCACGGGGAGGGGGATGAGATGACAATGTCCGACCGCACTGTTTCCAGCCGTATTAGTTTTGCCCCTTGGGCCAGGCATATATCCTTCTGTATTATGTCCATTCTATATAGCTCTATGTCTTTCGCAGCCTCTTACTGCGAATGCATTGTTGTTGTCGTTGTCATTGTTATTCACAATGGAAATATTGTTGCTATTTAAGTTGTGAAGGCTACTGTTGTTCTTGTTTGTTTTCCTCTGTCATGTGTTTTGTTGTTGCAGTGATGGCGGTGACGGAGAAGGGTGTTGCCGTGCTCGTAGACTTGTTGTTGATGCTGTTGATTGTTGTTTTTGGTATCATTCCATTTATTGTGGGGAAGTCAGCTTCAAAATTGGAATTAAATTCTACAACTGTGGTGTGGCTGCTGCTTCTGCTGCTGCTGTTGCTGTTTGTTGTCATAGTGGTAGTGTGGTCCACTGAACTTTGAATTTAGTCGGTGTTCGCCTCCCTTTCCATTTGCGGATAGAAGGCAGAGAGCATTACCATGTCTTACAACTCATTATCAGAACTGCCTCTTACTTCCCCCTCCTTGTCACTTAAGAGAGCGGATGTCGCCATTCGTTTTCAAAATTATTTTATTTTCGGATTTGATCCCCCAAAGTGGCACAAACAATGAAAGCAACCAAACCTATGCAAAGATGGCGGTTTTGACAAATGTTTTGTGACAAAATAAACGATAAACTAATTTTGGAGACAAATATTACAAGCAACAAGCGACAATGTCATGCCTTCCGCTCCGCTTATACTGATAATAATAATCAGTATAAGGAGCACATATTTATCATGCCGACGGGGAACTAGGGAGTGTTTGGAGGCCAGAACTACAGACTAGAAGAACACTGAAATAGTGGCTACAGGACTCGAACTCGCACCCCTCTAGACACCAGCTGAATTCTCTAATAATTAAGATAAAGCATCTACTGACAAACATTTACCTCAAATTAAACGCAAAATACTAGTTTTATCAAATATCAAAATCATTTTGCAAACAAGGCAGCAGAAGAATTAGAAGAAGAAGAAGAAGAAGAAGAAGAAGAAGAAGAAGAAGAAGAAGAAGAAGAAGAAGGAGAGGAAGAAGAAGAAGAAGAAGAAGAAGAAGAAGAAGAAGAAGAAGAAGAAGCTAATTAACTAATTAATTGTCAAAAATTTGCAGATGAGGGTCTGGGGATGGGTGGCGAGATGGGAGGGGTTGAAAACAAATGGAAAATTAATGAGTTTTTTCATTTTTTCTTGCCATCTGTTTCTTGTAGGTACGTACGTTTTTTTTTTCTTCATTTTCTTCTTTATCTTTTATTTTACTTGTTTCAGTCATTGGACTGTGGCCATACTGGGGCACCACCTTGAAGGTTTTTTTTTAGTGGAACAGGTCAACCCCAGTGCTTATTTTTTAAAGTTTAGTACTTATTTTATTGGTCTCTTTTGCCAAACCGCTAAGTAACAAACCAACATCCAATGTCAAGCAGTGGTGATGGAGGACGAACACAAACACACAGACAATGGGTTTTCACAAAGATACCATCTACCAAATTCACTTACAAGGCAGTCCAGAGCCATAGTAGAAGACGAGACACTTGCCCAAGGTGCCATATAGTGGGAACATGAAACCAGCATGGAAGACGGACGTTGAATGATGATGATTATGAGAATTATACATTAAATTTCATCCACTGTCTTTTATTTGTTTCAGTCATTCAGCTGCAGCCATACAAAGTACTGAAGGACGACCTTAGAATGCTGAACCTTTTGGAGGAGATGACAAAGGACCGAGATACCTGGCACCTTGCTGTACTCAAAAAGACCTGTCCTCCACAGCAGAAGTGTTAAGGCTGCATGAAAAGGATTGGCCTACAAGAGTCCTGTGCAGGTGCCACATATGGAGCACTTGTCCAGAGAGTCCTATACCTGTGTCACATAAAAAGCACTCATGGTGGTGCCATATAAATAGCACTCGTACCAGTGCCACATAAAGGCGTTCGTGCCAGTGGCATGTTAAAAGCACCCAACACATACTGTAAAGTGGGTGGCATTAGAAAGGACATCTAGCCGTAGAAACCAAGCCAAATCAGACTGGAACCTGGTGCAGCTCTTCAACTTGCCAGCTCCAATCAAACTGTTCAACCCATGCCAGCATGGCAAATAGACGTTAAAGGATAATGATGATGATAATGATACATACATACATACATACATACATACACACATACATATATACACACAAACACACACGCATACACACATACATATACACACACACACATACACCTTTATATATATCAAATGAAGGTGCTTGTTTAGCATTTTCATGTAACATCTGACCAAGCAGACTTATAAGGCTTTCCAACTGTGACCATCATATTTATTATTTTTGTTTCCTTTCACACTCAGTGTATCTCAGACTACATAATCCAATTTCTCTTTTAAAAGTATAACTTAAAACAGATTTGGCTGCTATTTCTTGTAGGCAGAGAGAATAACTAATATTTTCCCCATACCCAGAGATTCCTTAATTGTTTAATCTATCTGTTCTGTGTGTGTATGTTTTGTATGTTTTGTATGCAGGCATGGTTGTGTGGTTAAGAATATTGCTTTGCAACCTCGTGGTTTCGGGTTCAGTCCCACTATACAGCACCTTGGGCAAGTGCCATCAAATATAGCCACAAGTTGACCGATGCCTTGTGAATGAATTTGGTAGGCAGAAACTGTGTGGAAGGCCATTGTATAAATGTGTGTGTGTATGTGTGTGTGTGTGTACGTGTGTGTGTGCGTGTGTGTGTGCGTGTGTGTGTGTGCGTGTGTGTGTCTGTGTGTGTGCGAGTTTGTGTGTGTGCGAGTGTGTGTGTGTGTGCGTGTGTGTGTCTGTGTGTGTGTGTGCGTGTGTGTGTCTGTGTGTGTGTGTGTTTGTGAGTGTGTGTGTGTGTCTGTGTGTGTGTGTGTTTGTGAGTGTGTGTGTGTATACATACTTATATGTATTTATGCATTTATTTGCGTGCGTATGTGTTCAAAAATACATATATAGTGAGTGAGAATTAGAGGAGCGGAAAGAGGAAGAGAAAGAAACGGAGTGGGAGTGAGAGTGGGAGAAGTAACGGGATGGAGAGTATCGGGGTGGGAAAAGCCGAAACATAAGATGGATGTGACGAGAAAGATGTAAGCAACGAGAAACTGTGAGAATAAGCTTCTGGTTTTTTATTTGTGTTTGCAACTATTAAATATCACATTTTCCATCAAAACTTAAATGTTCTACTATATGTTTCCTTCCGAATATTACAGAATACAAACTAAAATAATAAAAACCAGCGATGTTTCGTGCTAGACAGTAAATAATATATTAGCAATGAAGCAAAGTCATTATAGACACGAGATCTCTCTCACTCTCTCACTCTCTCTCTCTCTCTTACATCCGTTATTTTTGTGCATAGACACTACGTGTGTGTGTGTGTGTGTGTGTGTGTGTGTGTGTGTGTGTGTGTGTGTGTGTGTGTGTGTGTGTGTGTGT
>JAOPUL010005356.1:17413451-17426060 GCA_027564515.1 Octopus rubescens
GGCGGAATTCTAATCGAAGCACCCCATTTTACCCGTGATAACCTTTTTTATTTTTGTGAATTTTCACGACATTTTTTCGATTCTGTGTCTTCTGCACAATGGAATTAATACGATTATGCAAAAAATATTGTTTTTCATATTTTACACCCCTCCCCACTACTAATTCCAAAAGTTTCCATTGTTTATCGAATTTTGTTTTTAATTCATGGTTTTAAAAAAGGGACAGTCCGATTCTGCCATTCGTTTCTGTTTATAATTTTAAGATATTTTTTTAAATACTTCGAAATCAAAATTGAAAAAGCAGCGAGAAAAGAGAAGTTAAAACAGCGAGCAAATACAGACTGTTTGGACACTGCATTAAAACATCTTCAGTCAAAACTATTTCATCGAAACTTTTAAAAAGATTAATTCTGTGTTGAATTTTAGCTTGTTTGTATTTTTTTGACGCACTCTCACACACAAGACATTTAGAAACTAGACAATTATGATTCATGTATTTGTTTTTGCTTAGATAATCAACAAAAACGAAGTCTTGTTTATAAATACTCTTTGGCGGTTTTTTTTTCAGAACCGACAAACGAAAATATCGAAATGAATGAATAATATAAAAAAATAGACATTTAAAAAATAGAATAATATAAAAAAATAGTCACCATATTTTCTTACATAACTGCCAACTCAGAGGAGCAAAAGTTTACATAATCAGTCTGTTATCTAACATCCTGTTGAATCCCCAGTGCAAGATCAATTGGTAAGATTGGCCATAATGGATATATAATACTGTACACTGCGATTAATATATATATATATATATGTGTGTGTGTGTCTCTTTGTCTTGACATTGCACAATACTTGTGAACATGTGTCACTGTTATATATTTGATGTTATTCGTTTCCAATGATCCATAAAAGCATGTCCAGTCATGCAGAAAACATACCATCCTTGGAATCAGGGAAGGGTTAGGGAAAGGAGGGCCATAGAAAATCTGTCTCAGCAAATTCTGTCTGACTCATGCTAGCATGGAAATGTGGATGTTAAAATGATGATGATATACTTCATGTATTTGTAGATGATATATAGATGTTACTATTTTTATCATTTGACAGAAAGGCACAAGGCATTGGTGTTAATTAGTCTTTTTAAACCTTAATGAAACACCTGTAGCAGGAACCCAGTTAGGATTTGAAATTAAAAACCTCTGCTTCATTCTCACATGCACAAAAATAAAGCCATGATGTTCAGAAATTCTTCCTCCAATTAAAAAATAAATAAATAAACATGACCATTGGAAAACTAGATGGTCCCTGGAGAAATTAACTGATGAGTAAGAGTCTTCTTGAGAAAAACAATGGCATTCTCTGAACTATGACATGTTTAAATATTAATAATTTTAAAAATTAGGCCTTATACACATTTTCCGTAAGAAAGAAAGAGACACTGCAAAGCTTTGTGATTTAACTTGTCCCACAGATATCTGACCAAAAGTGACTGCTAAAGAAGTTTATATTGCTTTTTGTACTGTTTCTCATGACTTGAATTTCAAGACATCTGACTGTTTATGAAAGATGATCTCCACACATTTAAGCCAAAGTTGAAGTTAATCCTGACAAAATGTGAACCTGTAATTTTTAATGCAAAATCTAGAAAGAGGCTGTGTTGACATTAACTGAAGCTGAGGTACACACATTGTGCTCAACTGCCCACAAAGAACTTTTGATATATTACCAATTGATATCAAATAACTTATGAAAATATTAAAATATTTTCTTACATATGTACAGTTCATGTCATGTGTCTAAAAGACTTTTGTGACTTTCCCAGTGTGGAATGCAAAAAACTAGTACAATATGGTAAAGTCAGATTTTTGTCAATACAACAGCAGTTGAAATAATTCTTCACATTTTTTCTAGCATGAAATCCTACTTTTCTTCCCAAGAATACTGCTGGGATTGGTAAAACAGAGAGATATGTGTTAATTTGTACATGGATAGCTCAATTTTCTCAAGAAATTGGAGTAGAATACTAAGCAGTAGATACCAAACTAGAAATGCAAAACCTGATTACAATTAAAGAAAAAAAAAAACAAGAAAAAATATGAATTTGTATCTCAAAATGCAAAGGCTGGGAAAACATGAAAACAAAATTAGGGAAAGCACCAAAAAAGTGAAGAATGAGTTTTAAAGGTTTTCTGAAAGATGTCTCTCTTACCTAGATCTATGGAAAGAAAACTTTGCAAAGTCTTTGAGCTTCTAAAGCAGAAGTTTGGGCAACACAAAACTCTATGAAAAATAGTGGCAAAATTATTTGCTTATTGCTGAGAGAACATTTTATTGCTACAGTATACATTCACTATATTCATGGTACTTCTGCACCAGTTAAATAAGTGCGTTCTGTAATAAGTTATATGTGGTTAGAAAAGAGGTGCAAGTTACAATCAGGGGTTTTTTAATGATTAAAATAAACATTCAGCTAAGCTGCTCAGATATTTTTTAATAAAATTTGAATTGACAGCACATTTCTTATGAAAATAGTTCCAAAAGAACAGTATGAAAGTACTTGGCAATTGAATAAAATATTACTTGTCAATAAAAACATAGATAATTTTATATACTTATTCTTTCAGGTAAAGAATTAGCTGCTTTGTACATCTGATTCCTGTCTCTTTGTTTCATACTCAACTGTAAACCTTCTAAGTGAGAAAGACTAATCATATAACTTAACACTTCAGCCCTTGCCAGGAACTGCCTTCATATAAGAACAAAATAGGCAATTATGGTAATATATTAAAGATTTTTCTGTATTTGTGATTTTCTGGGAAATGCTTTTCTAAGAGAGACAAGACTCTTTTACCTACATTAGTTTTAACATTTAAGGAGAAGGGGTGGTGGCTTTGAACCAAATTATTTTCCTAGGTCTATTCTAATGTGCATTTTTATTATTCGTATTATTACTAGGAAGGTTGTAATACAACTTATCTTCGAAGCCACTCTTAGCTAGGGCATTATTATAGTAAGGGGGTGCTTTATAAAAAAATTATTTAGAAGAAGAGAGGTTGAATATCCTATTACTAATGTTAGCTATCAAGTTTTGAAACATTATAGGGGTGGCAGGACTGTTAGTGTATGGTGGAAAGTTTCTCGCTGGGCTTATGGTATGGTTTTATAAGAGTGAGAGTTTAGATCTAGGGAAACATGTAAAAAATCGACTTTTGACCGATAAGTCATGACAGTACTTTTGGGGCATAATTGATTATAGGTAGCGATTAGTTTTTTCCTAAATTTATCAAGAGTATGATCATTACAGTCATGAGAAAATCCATTATCTGGGTACAGACCAAAACATCATGAGATGGGAACTTAGATTTCAATGTATTTAATATAAAGAAACCTACAAGATTGCCGATGTCAGTACTGTCATATGATCCCATCAATATATTGAAAACAATTTATCTGTATTGGATTTGTTAACCCATGCTGAGACCTTACTAAATAGAAGTGTTTTTCTTGCATACATGATAATATTTAGGTCTATATGGTCTATATCAACATACATTTTGGCAAACTCAATCACTTTATGAAGCAGCGGTCTTGATATAGAGAGATAAATCTTTATTGTTTTCCTTTCTTTTTCAATTTTTTTTACCCTTCCAATTTTTGAACCCACCTTCATCTCGTTTTTTTCTTGGGATTTCTCTTGTTCTGTTCTGATTTGTAACTTGTATATGCTCAGAGCCTGAAGATTACTTGGTGACTCTAGGCGTGTTTTAAAACCTACCTAGATAATATCTTCAATGTATGAAACTATTAGTATCTGTATCTTCCTTTGTGAGTGTGTGTGTGTGTATATATATATATAACATAGATATATTTGAGCCAAAAATTGGCCCAGGCCATGTCTAACTTAATAGCACCACTTGATTGAATTTGTTAACTCAAGTTTTGTGCTATCATGGCCCATTCAAGTAAGCAGTTGTTTTTGACTGAGATGTATCGAGGTATAGGTGGCTTGTCTGGTATTCCTTGTTGAAATTTGTCCAGATATCATTTGAAGGTGATGGGATTTATTTTTCTTTGATTTTTTTTGAGCTAATGTTAAGTAGAGCAGAGCCTATCATTACTCACCTCGTCTACCCACCCTCTCATCCCAATCACACTCTTACTGCCCTCTCTCACTTATGTTGGCTCCTCTAACACTTCTTTTCTATTTAACTACTCATCTGGCAAAGTCTCATTCACCTTACAGTGTAGAAGGCAATCCCTACTAAAATTCCACTTACATCATTTTGTAAAGTGGTTGATGAGCTGTCTGGGATTAGCTGATAATTGGTTAACAAAAAAGTATTCATTTCATGGTTCTGGTATAATTTAGTCTGATTCTAGGGTAATCAAGTGTGCAGAATCTGAATATGACAACAGTTAAGCTGTATCTGGTCTAGTTTTCGAGAACCAGCATATCCATGTTTATGACACATAGCTATGTGGCTAATATTACATCATCCAATTTTATCCACTATATTTAGTTGTTAACTAATTTATACTTTCTGCTTTTGATTTAGATCACATAATTGTAACTATCCTCAGCTATAATTATTTATGACCAGATGCCCTTACTGTTGCCAACCTTTACCTATTTCCAAGCAAGGTAACATTTCCCCATGGTTGGACATGTTTCTACAGAACACTGGAAATGAATGACGCCATTTGTATGACGGTGACACTCATTTCCAACGTGTGATGTTAAGACAAAGAGACAGTAACTCACACACATACATACACACACATATATATGTACATGCACACACACATCATATGTATGTATGTTGAGTGGGGGGGGGCATCTTTCAGTTTCCATCTATCAAATCCATTCACAAGGCTTTGGTCATCCCAAGACCATGGGCTATAGTTGAAGACACTTACCCATAGAGCCATGCATTTGAACTAAAACTCAAACCTCATGGTTGGGAAGCAAACTTCTTAACCACTCAGCCACGCCTGTTCCTCACATCTAATAACTCAGTAATCTCAAATATAGTGCAACCCAGTAATATTTTATTTCTTATCTTCTTTTTAAACTCAAGTTTAAACTACATAACAATTTTAATCGTGATGTTTTGTAATAAATGTCTTGAAATCTACAAAAGCAAACACAGTAACATATTGCAGCATATGTACAATGAAATAGATCGCCAGTCTTACTTGTATGTCAGTGGGTGTAATGTGAGCATAATTCTGTTGTTGTTGTTGTTGTAGTTGTTGTTTTAGTTGTTGTTGTTGTTTTAGTTGTTTAGCCTGTAGATCAGCCTCGACAGAACAAACCTATTGTCAAAGATTTTCAAGCAGCCATCACTAACTATTTATTTTTAAGACTCCTTTTTTAAGATGATAGGTTTTAATTTTTATCAGGTCAACATAGTTATCAGAAATCTAGTGGTGTATCAATCAAAAGTGTTGTATCAGTCAAAATATATAGATAATAATCAATTTGGCAATTTGGCAACAGCTAAATCAATTTTTCTTTATTATAGCTTCCAGTATCCAGAATACTTCACTTTTGTAAAAAGAAAGAAGAAAAAAATCATTACTTTATTTTCTGATACTATTTTATCAACTTCAGTACAAAAAGACATATTTTAAGTCAGTGGTCCTCAACCATTTGTACCACTGGATGGCATTCTACAAATGCCCACCTCCTCATGTTCTAAAAAAAAAAGGCTACTTTTGCACAATGGTTTATTATCTATATTTTCTTATAGTACCCCATCCAATATGTGTCTCCTTTTAGATATTTGCATGAACTGGTGTCTCCTATGTTAAATGTTTATAGGAATTACTAAAGAAGGCTTGAATTTATATTATGAAATTATATTGGACCTTGGATGGATATTGATATTATCCAAGAACTGATGGCAGCGAAATCGCTCTAACATAACATTTACGAGCTTGGTTGGTCTCACTTGGGGATCCACCCAGATTAATAGGAGACAGCTGCTTCTGACAGGACCCGATGGAAGGAATACTTGAGGACTCTTCCCTCATGACCCTCCCAGGAATAAGTGGGAAAAAAAGAAGAAATGAGATATTGGACTGTGACAGTTATTATCAGCCATATATCTGCAAATTAACAATACAATGTCTTTTTCATATTCTAATCCCAATAAAGTTGGGGTTTTTTTTCAATTTTAAAATGTGCTTAAAATATAATAATTGTACCTGGTATAAAAAGTTTTATTTCCATGAAAAATTATGATCCTTCTAAACACCCCTATACCACCTGCTTGACATTTTCCACCTTATTAACCCACAACAGCCCTAAGGAGGTGCTATCACCCTGTTTAAGAATCAGCTATGAATATATTTCTAAGTTGAATGATATGACCATATCATTTTCAGACAAATACATATCTATTTCGAATCACTACAAAGTTTAATCAGGTATGTGACATTCATATTTTCCTCAGCAGTATCTATTTTGTATATGAAGTATAAAATAACTACAATGTATGTCCTAACGCATGGCTCAGCTCAGTGGTTAGAGCATTGGGCTTACAATTGTGTGGTTGCGAGTTTGATTCACGGACCAGGCTGTGTATTGTGTTCTTGATCAAGACACTTTATTTCATGTTGCTCCAGTTCAGTCAGCTGTAAAAATGAGTTGTGACATCACTGGTGCCAAGCTGTATCGGCCTTTGCCTTTCCCTTGGACAACATTGGTGGCATGGAGAGAGGGGAGACTGGTATGCATGGGTGACTGCTGGTCTTCCACAAAACAACCTTGCCCAGACTTGTGCCTCAGAAGGGAACTTTCTAGGTGCAAACCCATGGTTATTCATGACCGAAGAGGGTCTGTCTTATATGTATGATATTCTGTAGCTAGAATAGAAGCTAGTTGACAAGTGTACTCAGCTAGGGGAGAAGTGGAATGTGAGAGGTTTGCCAATATTCTAAAGCATGAGGATCAGAGGAATGAGGTGCCCCGGATTGCAAAGCAGTGTACCAGAGAGAATCGAGACATTGTTGGTGAGAAGTATGCCTGGATTGATAATGTTACACTTGGACCTAGTGATCCTGAAAAAAAAAGAAGCATGGAAATGCTAATATGAAATGTGAATATTAAATGTGAAGAATGCATTAGAGAAAGAAGGTTTTCCCAGCATGGGCCCAACAGCAGTAGCAGTATGATAGATAAAGCTAATAAAGATAAGAAAGCAGAAAAGCCTCTGGTCCATCTGGAATTACTGCTTAGAAGCAAAGAATATCTGATGGAGTAGCATACATGTTAGTCACTTACATAGTCAATCAGGTTGTACAAGAAGAAGTCATCTCCAATGACTAGAATGCCAGCATTTATAGTCAATTGTAACAAAGACAAAGAAGCTGTCTGAAAGAGAGAGGTAATTACTGATATATAAAATTGCTGAACAAGGCGAAGAAAGACACAGAAAGTGTTACAGCTCTGATGATTAGGAAGAGAGTTAGCCTAGATGAGAAGCAGTTCAGTTTTGTAGAAAGAACAAACTACCGATATTGTCTTCCAAGGGAGACAACTGCAGCAGTACTTAGCTAAGAGTAGACCACGGTACATTTCTCAACCGTCTTCAACAGGGTCCTTCTTTCTGTAATTTGGTGGCCACTGAGGAAGTTAGGAGTAGACAAATGGCTTGTGAGAGCCATACAAGCCATGTTCAGGGGGTGATGTTAGCAAAGTAAGAGTTAGCAACAAGTATGGTGATGAATTCAGTGTGTAAGTAGGAGTCCACCTCTACCTTTGCCTATTACTTCCCCTACCCCATCCTTGTCCATTCTGGTCTTTCTAGTATCATCGTTTTTTTTTCTCTTCTTTCACTCCTGTATTCCCCTCCTCAGTCATCTGGACAAACGAACATTCTAATTTATTGAGCATTCACTATGCCTACAATTTACTCCCCTATCCCCACCCTTCAAACAACCACATTCTCTTTCCACATCTGTTTATAGTGTCCACCCCTCTTTCTTTTCACAGTGTAAAGTGATTGGCTAAAGGAGTAGAGAAAGTGTAGGGTTACAAGGCCCCTATAGTCCTGTCTTGCCAAGAACTACTGAACCTCTCTAGTGTACAGGGTGCCATGAGAAAATGCACCCTGTACACTCAGTATTGTGGCTGGCATTAGGAAGGGCATCCAGCTGTAGAAACCAAATCAAATTATACACACAAGCACTTAGTCTTTGGAAGCAGTAGTTCTCAATGGGAGATGACTCAGGCTGTGATGACTTGTCCAACCCATGCCAGCATGGAAAACGACGATGATGATGGTGAGGGCGACAGAAGCTTGCATATACATGTTAACATGTGACAGTAAATGATAAAGCTGTTGATCTCATAAATTATGAACTTTAATTCAACTTTTAATCTCATCCAAACTGTGCAAATATGGATTTTTAAAAAAGGACATAAAAATGATGATGATGATGATGACATTCATCAATTATACATCTCCAAACACTTTTTAAGCAGTGAACTTAAATCACTTCCTTCTAGTGTCTACTTACAGCTAATCACTCAAGCAGCAGGAGTTAAATTGATTTACCAAGGTTTCAGTACAGTATTGTCAACTCTTTAAACCAGGTAGGAGTAGAAAACCCTTAACACATATTCAAATTTGAAATCTTCCAGTTGACAAAGTCTCTAAAAAAACCCCTATATATAAAATAAACTTATAAGCCTTTGTAATAAAACAGAAACTTAATTAACTTAAGTTGTATTTAGGCAGCAAGCTGGCAGAATCATTAGCATGCCAGGCAAAATGCTTAGTGGCATGTGGTTCATCTTTACATTCTGAGTTCAAATTCTGCCTGGGTTGACTTTGCCTTTCATCCTTTTGGGGTCAACAAAATAAGTACCAGTTAAACACTGGGGTCGATTTAATCGACTTAGCCCCTTCCCTGAAATTGCTGGCCTTGTGCCAAAAATTTGAAACGAATATAAGTTGCATTATTCATATGAATTTTTAAAGTTAAAGAATCATTATTTTGTTTAGTTAGATGTGCCCCACACAGGATCTTATGCACTTGCAATTTACCTTTGATGCTAAAAAGACTCTCCATTCCTGCTTTAGACAGTAAAGTTTGTACCATCATTATTTTTTTTATTGTTTAGTGAGTTGGGAAGGCAGTACCTATGACCCTTTATAGGGCCTTACTAGTAAGAGGGAGAGAGGAAGGAAGGTATTCTTTTTTTTTTTATTGTTTAGTGAGTTGGGAAGGCAGTACCTAGGACCTTTTACAGGGCCTCTGAGAATGGTGAGAGGGAGAGAGGAAGGAAGGTATCTTCAAATCAGAAACCTGGCCTAAGTGCTTGCAACTGATAGGACTCCACTAAAGACAGTAAAGGTACTAGGTGGTATGTCAAACTGGGTGATGGACTAAGTCTACCTACCTACCACCCAGGCATCTGGATTGATGTTCTTACAGTTCCACAAACCCATACACCTGGATTGGTCCTTTGTCATTACTTTCATGATGGCAGAATCGTTAGCATACCAGGTAAAATGCTTAGTGGCATTTTGTCTGTCTTTACGTTCTGAGTTCAAATTCTGCTGGGGTCGACTTTACCTTTCACCTTTTCGGGGATTGATAAAACAAGTACCAGTTGAGTACTGGGGTCAATGTAATCGACTTAGCCACCCCCTCCCTAAAATTGCTGGCCTTGTGCCAAAATTTGAAACTAATATTTAATGGAGTGAGGAAAAGAAATCTAATGAATAAAACTTATGCAGTAAAGAGAAGAAAACATTAGCTTTATGATTAATGTTATTTTACTCTTGATTTTGGTAAATATGGGCAATAACTCTGGATGTGGTTCATTATTATTAACCCTCCTCAGCAAAGCATAACTCCCCCCACCTCTCTCTCTCTCTTTCTCTCTCTCGCCATTCACCCAAATATTGATGTACAATACTGTATTAGGTTAAAAAGCTGAAAATCTAATAAACCTGCTAGATGTGAATTGCTTTGCAACCATGTGGTTTCAGGTTCAGTTCCACTGTGCAGCACCTTGGGCAAGTGTCTTCTATTATAGCCCCAGGCTGACCAATGCCTCGTGAGTGAATTTGGTAGACGTAAACTGTGTGAAAGCTCATTGTATACATATATCATTTAAAATACACAGTTTTTAAAAAAGAGCTACTAATAGTTTCATGCCATGGAGACATGATAATTCTGTAGATTTATATAACGTGCCATAGAAAAAGAACATGAAAAAGGTTGATACAAAAACTGGAACGAGAAGACAAAGAGTGAATAAAAACGGAAAAAAAAGCAAATAAAAGAAAGAATACCAAGAGTTGCATCATCTTTGTTCAAAGAAATCATAATTAATCTAGCTAGTGTAGAATAAATTCAACGATGAGGATGCCAAAGAAGATATCAACCTTCTTCTCATTTTTACTTGTGCTTTCACATGGACAAGCATCCTGGTTTTTCCAATAGGACTAACCATATGCATTGAGTCTGAAATGTTGCTTGGAGACACAAGGCACTTATATATAAATCTGCAAAATTTTTGTGTCTCCATGGCATGAAACTATCAATAGCTCTTATTTAAATACTGTGTACAGTCCATTAAAGATAAAAGATGTATGTCTGTGTGTGTGTGTGTTCATCCAATTACTTCAGAGTCTAGAATTAGCTGCAAGATGTTGGATTACTTGTTAATCCTAGTAAAACCAAGTTCTTTACTCATAATCAACAAGGATCCATCACCAACATCAGAGAAGACCCCCATCAATCACGTTGAAGATTTCATGTACCTCAGTTTTGAGATTGTCTCAACTGAAAAGGATGTGAAAACTCTTATAGCCAAAGCATGGTCAGTTTTAAACAAACTGGATGATGTTTGGAAATCAACCCTGTCTGACAACTTACAGAGGAATATACATGACAAGCTTCTCTCAGTTTCCATCTACCAAATCCACTCACAAAGCTTTGGTTGGCCCAAAGCTATAGTAGAAGACTCTTGCCTAAGTCCTTTTATATGGAGCAACATCATGGATGCTTACTAAAAAATTGGAATCCAAGCTAGATGGGATTTACACCTGAATGTTAAAAGCAGTCTTAAAGATATTTTGGAGAACTCATTCCTGTTTCCACCATTTTAAGGGAAAAGCATTTGTGCATTGCAGGACAATGATGGTGAGCTAAACAAGAGCTGGCTGTACTTGAGCAGGTCGTCTGAACACAATATATGTAGATCAACTCATCAGAGACACTGGATGGCTCCCCAAGGACCTCCATCAACTAATGCAGGACCAAGATGGATGGTGTTTGTGGGTTAAAAATGTCCAAGCAAGCTCGACCAGATGATGATGCTCTGTGTGTGTCTTTGGTTTGTTTATGTCCTCATAACTAAGTAACTTAGTTTGCGCATTATTGGGTATGTGACCTCAGAGAGTGGCTCAATGGTTTATTATGCTCATGTAATTTTGTATAAAATGCTGGCAGTTAGCAATTGATGGGCATTTTCAGAAAGGAGTTATTTGTTGTTGTTAATCTCCGAGTCAACTCTAATTGAGCAGACATATGTTTTGGAAGACATTCCAGCCATGACAACCTCATTTTTGTATATCAGAACCGCATTCTCCAATGTGACCTTCTTGCTTCAAGATGCTAGGTGTGATTTGAGAAAGATTTGACTGTTATATCTAGGAGATAGTTGACCACATAGATGCTTCGTTGTTGACATGACGAATATATTTCTTTATATGATATGGAAACATGATGAAATGGAAAGAAGCAGAAAGGTAACAAAGCAGAATAATTATGGCCAAAAGCAGGACTGGACAAGAGGATCAGTAACTACTTTGAAAAGGTACCTTATAACTGTTATAGCTTATAAACCAAATACAATTGTAGTGAGCTAATCTATGGGTGTAGACATGATTGCATGGATAAAACATTCTCTCTACAACTATATTGCTTTAGGTTTGATCCTGCTGTGCAACACCTTGGGCAAGTGACTTCTGCCATAGCCTCAAGTTGATCAAAGCCTTCTAAGTGAAGGAAATTGTTTAGTAAAGGAAATTTCATGGAAGGCAATAAGTGAATATTTCTTCTTTGTGGGGGAGTAAACTTAATCTGTCACCTAGTTTAATATTACCACTTGACTCTTTGTTGCCTTTAGTGGAATCCATTCTGCTGCAAACATTCATATAACTTCTTCTCTTGATACCATACTCAGAGATCCCGAAAAGGGTAATGGATTTTATTGTTTTCCACCAGTCTGATTCAGCTATTAAAATAATCTAGAGTCTAGCGTAGAAGCAAATTGCCAATTTATGTTGTTGTATAATAATGATTTAGTGTCAGTCTTGAGTTTGATATAATAAGGAGTCTAGATGATGAAAATTGTTAGCATTGAATTTGAATTTAAACTTCAAATTTCTATTCAACAATATCTAATATTGGTTTTAATATATGAAATATTCTGGCAAAGTAGTATAGCACCAGATTAGACACCATATTTATTTATGGTTAGGCGGCGAGCTGGCAGAATCGTGACCGCACTGGGAGAAATGCTTAGCGGCAATTTTTCCGACTTTACGTTCTGAGTTCAAATGCCGCCGGGGTCGACTTTGC
>JAOPUL010005356.1:17573224-17589970 GCA_027564515.1 Octopus rubescens
GGATAAAAGGCAAAGTCGACCCCGGCGGCATTTGAACTCAGAACGTAAAGTCGGAAAAATTGCCGCTAAGCATTTCTGCCGACGCGATAACGATTGTCCCTTATTGGCTGACAATATGTGCATCTCTGATCATGAGCAGGAGTAGTGGGGGAGCATCATAGCTATGTGTTGAGAGGAATTCTTTGGGGTTTGAATAAATGTAACAAAAGCAAAGTTTGAAGGAATTAGCCATTTTTCATACTTTCTAGGAGTAAGCAAATAGGAAATAACAGTTGCTACCCAAGGACAAATCATGTTACACAGTGTAATTTGTGTAAAAATCTAGATTTGTTGATCTATCTATGCTAACATGGAAAATGGAAAACTTATATTAAAAAAAACTGGAAATATTCAAAAAAATAAATTTGAAATTAATCTTTAGTATACTGTATAAATTTGGTATTATTCTGATGTTTTCATATTTGAACTTGCAACTTGGAATTATGATTTATCTTGATATAGTCAAGCAGAAACGGATGTTAATTTATTTTATAGAAAATTACAAGCCATTAGTAACACTTGGATTGGTAAAACGTTTCACTCTTGATTGCAAATAAGAAAATCATTATATTTCGAAAATATACAAAATAAAATTTCTTGGTGAAAGATTGATGTCAGGAAAAAGAATTTACATTTTTTTTTTTTCAAGTTTAGTTATGAGTAAAAGTAAGTGGTTAATGTAAAACAAAACAACAGGTTGTTGTAGTATTAAAAAAAAGCATTTTCTAGATAACTTTTCTGATCTTGGTTTTGAACCTTTTAGTTTAATAAGTAAACTCCCTATTCATATCTTATAAGTTTATTCAAGTTATTTGTTGTTTGAAAAAAATCTCACTATCAGTATTCAAACTATTTTAAGAGGTTTCAATATATGAATATATCTTTATTTAAAATTCCAGCTTATAATGAATGCGGTAACCATATAAATATTTACAGATGTTCAGTGTTCTGCTCTTCAAGTACTAATGGTGGAATTCAGCAGTGGGTTCCTCCTGGGAGTTCTTATATGCAAATAGGCAGATTTTTATAGAATCCAATATCTGTACAAGTCTGAAACTTGGAAGCAGGGAATTATGAGTGAACATGGCTGACCTACATACATAATCCAAATACAGCTAGTTGTAGCATTGCTCAGGGAAAGAATAGTTTCCCAATAGAATGTTGGCACAAATATGAGTAAATGAATGAGAGGATTCTTAGTCAAAATGTTAGTAAACCAATATCTTCATTGTAAGATGTGAATTCTTTTATATCATGCAATTATGATACAGACTAAAATATTAGATATATTTTGTTATGCAAAAGACTATATATGTTCTGTTATTGAGTTGATACAATCAGTATTGATACTAAAGATCAATGTAGCTGTAAGAAATTTGGAGGAATTCTACTGTTATTGACAGAAATATATAATATAGCAAAGCATGTATGAGAAATGTAATTTTTTTTCTTAGAGTTGCAAAACATAGTCAGCAAAAATAAAAGAATTGAAAAGGCAGCAGAGGAATGAAAAAGAAGTCTGATAGATTGCAATGTAAATTTGAGAGAGAAAATAGAAGAATCTACTTATAGGAGAAATAGTTTGAATTATATTGACATCTAAAGAAATGTATGATCAGGATGTTGTTAACTGGTAGGGAATTGAAGTCATAGTCAAGGTTAGTTTGTTGTTTGAGTATACTTGAAATGGATGGAATTATTGGAATAAAGCTAAGATGTATGAAGAATATTTAAAACTCTCCTATTTAATTAGCAGGAAAACGTGAATGAAGACATTTAATTGAGGAGGTGGTGGTGGTAGTGTTGTTGAAAGAATATTTTTTGGGAATTATAGAGATAAAAAGTTTGTTTTAAATAGTAGTATAATTGGGTGCTTCATTCAGATTTATTTATATGGAAAAAATTATTTTCAAAAAATTATTTTTAAAACACTGTCTGGTTATTTTAAAGAACTTCTTGTGGTTAAGTTTTAAAAAATTCCTTAGCTTCTATTAGAATAGTTTCTTTGTGAAAATAACTCATCATTTATTCTCAAACATATATTTGTTCTAGGCTGATAAAAACCAATAATATTGAATGGAACAGCAGTCGCCCCCTTTGATGGTGGTGGTTGTGGTGGGTAGACTTTGTAGAGGCTATTTGATGTTTATTTTCCAGAAGCTGCAGTGAATAGTTTCAGAAGTGATGTAAATAACATAAATAGGGTTTTATTTTATTTTTTTTTTCTGAAGTTAACATTACTTCCAGATGGTAGAAATCAGTATGAATTCCACACATAGTAGAGTATTTCTCAATTACAGACATGAATTGTACATATTCCCTAATGCCCCTTGCTTGACATTTTATGTATCATTTTGTTTGTTATTGTGGGTTTGTTTGTGTAAGGCTATATAATCTTGAGTCAACAAATTTTGAAAATATTATATGGAATAGACTGGCTGAAATGTATAACCAATAATGAAATATTAGTATAAATATTATTAATGTCGTGTTGAATATTTTAGATGGTAAAAAATCATATTTCTGAAAAAACCTTTAAAGGAGAAAGTAGGTATTAGGAAATTGTAGTCCCAGAACTGTGTACATACATAATATATTTTCAAATATAAGTAAGCTCGTAAAATATATTTTGTAGAATCATACATAAATGATAAAATAAATGTAATTTACAAAGGTTACAAAAAAAAAATGTTCCATTATATCTATAGGGAATGGACAGATCTAATATTTGCATGGTTTTGTTGCAATTTTTTATATAATAAAATTGGATTGTTCTGCAAATGTAGATTGAGTTGGTATTTATAATTAGTAAAAATAACCTGTTAAAGAGCAAAACAAAATGGAAAGGATAATGATTCCAGCTCGTTTTTCTTGTTCAAAGTATAGTTTGGTATAACGATATAATGTTAATAAATTATGAAATTTATTCATATTGATTCTAATAGTAATTTGTTTTCTATTTTATATTTTTGTTAAAAAAATATTGATTACATTCTGTATTTTGTGAAGGAATTAAGATCAGCATAATGGCAATTAATGCATTAAAGCTTAACATATTTTTAAATGTGGTAAAACAGCTGGCTGTGTAGACACATATAATAAATATTGGAGATATGAGCTTTGGACAATGAAAGAGACATTTTTAATTTGCAGTTCAGAATTCCTATTTCCAACAAAGAGGAAAAAAGTAATTACCTATAATATTGATTTCTTACATAGGGACACAAGTCCAGATTCAAAGGAAAAAGGAAATGAAACTGTGTGAGGTTTATGCTTTTCTCAAGCATAGATGTAAGTTGTTGTTTAGCCGCAGGTCAGCCATTATTAAGCAGATAGATGTCATTAAAAGCACTCAAGCCATGACCATCTCCTTCTTTTTAAAGTATAGCATATGTAGGATTGCATACCCGAGGGTGATTTCTTCTTTTTTAGACAGCAAGATGTATTTTAAGGTAGACTTGGCTGCTATTTCTAGCAGTTTGAATGACCATGTAGAAACTCCCTTGGAAGAGCATTGATCAAACTCAGGAATAATAACAGTGACGAATAAGCTAAATAGTTTCCATGTAATCATTGAACCTGCTCAAAGTTGCTTTACTGACTTAGATTTAGAGATATCATTAATGTATGGTAAATCTCCAGAGACAGATAGACTAGAGAGTCTGGTGATGATTCGTTGTGTCTCAAGAGTGTCTGTCTGTTTGAAGTATATGCATATGATGGTGAGACAAGTAGAGTTGAAAGAGTGAATTCTGGATAACTTTTACTTGTGTGTGTGTGTGTGTGTGTGTGTGTGTGTGTGTGTGTGTGTGTGTAATATGGAATAGAAAGTAAAACAGGCAGGAAATATGGCAGCTTTAGCTTCAGGGGTGATGCTTAACAATGTAATCTTGGCTGTGAAATGGTGTGTAGGAGGATTCTGAAAGTTAGTAGAGACACTCTTGGCTAGAAACTAGGAAGCCCATCAATATGTGTAGTAGGGAATCTTGCAACTATGTGATGTACAAAGACAAGTTTTGTATTCCTGATGGTCATCTTGAAAGCATTTCAAGGGTAGGTAAATGTTGCCCAGTTGAAGATGTCAGTTGTCTTCTAATTGTTGCAGATAATGTTATTTGCATTTAAGGTTGCAGTATGACTCTACTGTGAGTAAACTTCTGGGGGTTGGGGGTAAGAGATTTAGTCAGGTCCTTGATGTGAAGTGACTTAGCCAAAATATGGTATTGGTCACCTTCTTGGATTCTTTGAATAGGTCAGAAGAAATATTTGAGTTCAGAAACTGCTAAGTAACACACTGAAGGAACAGTAGAACAGACTCAACTAGATCATTTATGAGACATTACTAACCTTTTTGTGACTATTCATTCTGGGTTTTTATCTGTCACAGATACATCATTCTATTTATAGACCACTAGCATTTTGTTGAACATTGCAATAGCTCCGACAAAAAAGCTTGAATACGGTCACTAAGTTTAGATATTGTCACTAATCTAAGCAATGTCATGGTTACTGCAATTTAGTTTAAACACGCTTACATTCCTGATATTGTTAATTCCTTTTTGAAGCCATTAAATATTGGTCATTTTTGGAAAATAGGCCCATCATAGTTGGCATGACCTCCTTTCACTATCCAATATTTTTCAGTTTTTATGAGGGAGTTTTGAGTAGGTTTAAATTTCTTCTGTTGTAACTATGTCCAATAGGAATAGATGCAATGGAAAACCTGGGTAAGTGTAGCTTTAGATCATTGGGGGAGGTGTAATGCACCCAAGAGTTGTGGTTACTCTTGCCGTTTACCCTCAGAACGCGTTTTTCACAGTTTAACAGGTCAATGCGATCGATTTTCGGAAAAATATTCTGCAAGCACACATACACGTGAAGTTTGAAGAAAATCGGTGGAAAATTGCAGGAGTAAGAGGGGAAAAAAGTGGTAAAAATACCTGTTATACATGGTTTTACCCTTTTACAGCTCTGTTGAACGTTGAAACCATTTTGTACTTAAAACCTGCCCGTAAACATGAGTAATGTGTGTGTGAAGTTTGAAAAGAATTGGTTGAAAATTGTAGAAGCTAACTGGTTAGACACTTACACACAGACATCCACTGTTTTATATATATATATATAGATCATATGAAAGTATAATTACTTTTAAAGTCTTGACTTCACGTCCGGAATATTTTTCATCACCAGGTGCATAAAAAGGTTTTTGGATAATGAAATTTTGGACACTAATGATTGAAAGAATACATAAATTATCTTGCAATACAGGATTTGAAATTTAAGCTACCTGTGGGACCAACTCAGAATGAGGCCCTAAAATCAATATATCTGCAATATATCTGTCCTTCACAATCCCTTCCCCCACACAACTCACCTTCCTTACATCTACCCCTCACAGAACTCATCTTCCTAACACCTTCCACTCCATCACTCTTCTGATTATGGCACTATTTACTCAGCTGTTGTAACTGTGAGAGTGGAACTACACATATTCCATCCACCTACCACTCACCCTACCTGGAACCATCTTTGTCTCATGCATTATCAGTATCATTACACACCACCTTATCTTCCACTGAATGCCCCTTCAACGCCCCCTTTCCCCTGTACACCTCATTTTTCGAACAGAAGCCCTCCCTCCTAGTACCTTGAATCATCTGCTATATCTACCTGTATGTACCTCTGATTTTGTCCCTAGTACTGTTCACCCTCTTGTGCCCTACCACTATACACTTCACATCTTTGTTACCACCTCCTATCTCTCTGACCCACACCTACTTCCTCCACCTTCCTCTCCGATTGATATTCACGATCAATCACGCCTCCCACCATGTTCATCATTCACTGAATTTCCCTTATCCCCATTCCTATCCATCTGCCACTCTCCTTCACACTCATGAACTTATTCACTTATATTCACCTTCCTGTAATTTGAGGGTGGACATTGACACAGCTTAACCACCATCTTTCTTTTCCAACTGGGCTAACCATATAGCTCCCTACAGCAAACACCTGTTCCTCTATCATACTCTAACTTCTCATCACCTGACAAAGCCACCTCCCTCAATACTACTTCCCACCCACTAGTGGTGGTGTTATGTAAAGGGCACCCACTACACTCTGTAAAGTGGTTGGTGTTAGGCAGTGCATCAAGGCTGTAGAAACTGTGCAGACCTTTGGCTCACCCTCTCCTGTCGGGCCATCCAACCCATACCAGCATGGAAAACAGGTTAAATGATGCTGCTGATAATAATGACATACACTATATACTTGATGAGTGTTTAGAGAAGTGAGAATGTCATTCATTTAGAAGTAAGTTGTTATATAAAGTGTATGTGTGCAGAGATAAATATCAGGTTCACAAACACATTTGTGCACCCCTCGGCACTTTCAGCACACCAGATGCACGTTTCCGCCATATCCACTTTGATCTTATTGGACCCTGTGATACCAGCAATTTGAAGATAACAAGGCAGGAGAGAAAGAAAGTTGTTGTGGCGACGGATCTCTTGAAGCACATAGCTGCCTCACCTCCTTGGATAATTCTAGAATGGCCAGCTCCAGACTAAATGTGACTTAACTGACAGAAAAACTGCCTTTTCGCGTTAATGCATGCCCAGCTCTGATTGGCTGAAAAAGCATGGCAGCTGATCCCCGTTTGCACCTGCATAATCGTGCATTTTTTTGTTGAGGATTTTTTGTCTCTCAAACATTTCCTGGTGGATTCTGGTGCCAGTTGCAGTATTTGGCCAGTCAAATTACTCAGGGATAAACCTCCTTTTTCTCCAGTAACCCTGCAGGCCATGAACCATTCGCCAATCCGGATGGTTATGAGTCTCTGGGACGAGGCGAATCTGTTGAAATGTCACCCAGGATCTGCTTGTCAGAATTTGGTACAAGCAAGTATTTGAATTTGCATGTCGCAAATTCAGGAGAAGATATCTCAATTGAGTTCAGAGGAGGTTGCTCTGAGGACAACACATTCAGATCAATCTCCATGGTGGATGCCAAAGAATTGATTGTCAGACAGGATAATGCATCTGCTGCAATATTTTGTGCATGGGCGATGTGCTGAATATCGCTGGTAAAATGCGATATAAAATCAGTATGTCTGGTCTCTCTTGGTGAATACTTGTCCAGCTTGAACCACAAGGCAAAAGAAAGAGGTTTGTGGCCTGTATAAATGGTGAAGTTCCTTCCTTCCAGGATGTGCTGAAAGTGCTTTACAGAAAGGTAAATTGCCAACAATTCACCACTGAATGCACTGTTTCAGCAATTTCAGTTGCCAAGAAAAAAAGGCAAGAGATTGCAAATGTTGCTGATGAAATTGCTGTAAAACAGCACCGATTGCAGTGTCTGATGCATCAACAATACGCGAAAGCTTTGCATTGGAGACAGGGTGTGCAAGGAGAGATGCTTGAGTTTGTGTTTCACAGCTTCAAAAGCTTCGATTTGAGAAGGAGTCAGCGAAATTGTTTCATTTTTCTTTTTTCTGTCAGTAAGTGGAGTGAGGAATGAAACAACGATAAAAATTCACTAAGCCAAGAAAATGGTGCAACTGCCGAAGGGAAGGAGGAGGAATGTCTTCAATTACTTGGACTTTTTCAAATAGAGGTCAAATGCCATCTGCGTCAATGGTGTGACCAAGAAATACAAGAGAGGATGTGCCAAAAACACATTTAGCCGAGTTAATTCACACTTTATATTGGGTAAGGCATTGGAAAAGTAACCTTAAATGACGAGCATGTTCTTCCACTGAAGAACTGGCAATCAGGAGATCATCGATGTAGGCATAGACAAAATCGAGACCACGAATGACTTCATCAATAAACCGTTGAAAAGTGCTGGCAGCATTTCAGAGACCAAATGGCATGGTTAGGAATTCAAAAGAGCCAAATGGGGTTGTTATTGTTGTTTTGGGGATGTATTCAGGATGAACAGGAATCTGATGGTAAACCCTTATCAGGTCGAGCTTGGAAAATACAGTACAGCCATGCAGTGAGGAAGTGAAATTGTGTAGATGAGGAATCGTATATCTATCAGGAGTAGTAAGAGCATTGAGATGCTGAAAATCACCAGTTGGGAACCACGTTGACTTATGGAAGGGCGGATGATTCTTAGCTGTAGCATGTGATTGAATTCAGCTTTCGCTGCCTTTAAATTTTCTGGAGGCAGGTGACGAGGACGAGAAAATACTGGAGCACTATTAGTTAGATAAAATGTTCCGTAGAGTGAGCAGGATTATTCACTTGAAAGTTTAGATTGGTGGGCTCTGGGAAAGAGTTCAAAATCACCAGTCACCAGTCACTGCAATGAAGAATACAGGGCTGACTGACGGAGTACTCGACACTTGGCCAAAAGTAGTGAGCTTAGTACTGCTGTCCAACAGCCGCTGTCGACGAGCATCGACCAGAAGAAAATCTGCATCTATGATTGGGTAAGGCAAATCGGCGATGGTGAAGATCCAGTTGAAATCCCTTTGCAGCCCCAAATCCAATGAGAAATTTGGCCGTATTTCTGGATTGGTGAATGGTTCACAGCCTGCAGAGTTACAGGGGAAAAGGTTTATCCATGAATAATTTGGCTGACCAAATACTGCAGCTGGCACTAGAATCCATCAGGGAAAGTTTGTGAGACAAAAAATCCTCTACAAAAAATGCACGATTATGTGGGTACAAACTGGTATCAGCTGCCGTGCTCACTGTCCCACTTAAGCGTTTCCCTGATCTGGATATGAACATGGCTGTGTACATTTGGTAGCAGCCGAGCCAAAACACCTGTGGTACCAGCAATTTAAAGATAACGAGGCAGGAGAGAAAGAACATCGTGGAGACGGATCTCTTGAAGCATGTAGCTGCCTCACTTCCTTGGTTAATTCTAGAATGGCCAGCTCCAGACTAGCCAATTTTGCTGCACCAAGCTCCGACGAGACAGCTGGCAATGTGGAGTGGTTCATGACTGCAACTAGGTATACCAAAATGTTAAGGATGTAATCCCCAGAAAAAAAAAAAATCAATCTCTCATAAGCCAAATATGCGCATTTGGTCGCATGTGTAAGCCACAACAAGGCTACGTGGAGATTTCAAATGCCAACTCAGGAAGATGGGCGGCCATCTTAGAAACTGTGATTGAACTCGGCGTTGCTATTGTTTGGAATTGACAGAAGCACAAAAAATAACGCTTTCTCAGAAATAAGTCAACAATGTAAGAACAGAAAATATAGTTAGCTTCACTCTTTTGTTTTTTAATTTGGCTTTGTTTGCTCTGCACTTGTCTATATTCTTTTTCATAAAATGTTTGTTTTTTATTTTATTTAGTGTGTTAATGTTACGTGTTTAAGTTACTCTTTTTTCTATTTTTATTTTTTGGTAAATATTTCAAAAAGAAATATTTGAACATCTGGGTCACCAATTGTGAGAATGTCATTGATTTAAAAGTGAGAGTTGTTATACAAGGTGTATGTGTGCATTGATAAATATCAGAAAGCGTGTTTATATTTAATATAGATATTAATTTCTGGTTGTTAATCTGAGCGAGAGGATATTAAGTGTGCCAGAGTCATAGCGAGCTGAGTTGGTGGAGAGGAATTAGCGGAAAGGTGATGTTTACTGTTCAGTGTTCGCAGGCTAATTAGAGCAAGACGTGACTTAACTTAACTGACAGAAAAACTGCCTTTTCACATTAATGCACACCCAGCTCTGATTGGCTGAAATAGCCGCAGCACGATTGCATCACATCGCTGTAGCTAATTCTGCTACAAGTGAAACCATTTTTATTGGTCTGTGGTCCACTTCATTTAAGCTACTTTTCCAATTTTCAAATATTAACCTAATATTCTACAAGAATCACATTATCATTGTTTTAACCATCCACTATTCTATGTTTGCATTTGTTGAGGCAGATATTATATGGTTGGATGCCATTGTTACCAACCCTCACCTATAGGCCAATATTTTCTCTAGTCCTTTCAAACATGAACAGCACAATAGTCAGGTATGTTTTCACAGAAGATTGCAAGTGAAAGACATCGTTTGTATGATAGTGTTTACAATTAGCAGGATGTTAGGACAATGTACACATGCACACATGCATGTGTATACTTGACAGGCTTCATCCAGTTTCCTTCTATTAAATCCACTCACAAGGCTTTGGTCAGCCTGGGGCTATAATAAAAAAATTGCCCAAGATGCTGAACCTGAAACCATGTGGTTGGGAAGTGAACTTCTAATTCTTAACCACACAGCCATACCTTTTCCCTAGTTGTATATAAATTATAGGCATACACTCCTCATAGTACCAGTCGCAAATTTTACTCATGGGGCCTCGAGAACTTCTATATTTGTATAATAAAGTGAGACTAACAGATTTAATTTGAGAATACTAATTTACACAATACAGGTTTGGTTCGTGTGTAAAGCAAGTTGAATTACAAAATTCTAAAACTTGGATATGACTGAAGAAATATAGTGCAATTTAAATATTTGCAACCAGTTATATAGAATAAATAGATATCAGGACTCATTTAAGTTGAAATTCAGTATATTCTAGATGATCTAGGTTCCTGTGATGTGCCTTTGAAACTTTAAGTTGTATGGGGCCGAAACAAACTGTTTTAAATAATAATATATTCTAGACAACAATTTTACAAAATTGAAAAATTCATGCCAACAATGAAAAAGTGAAAAACATGGAAATGACTTTGATCCTTGGTCTATGAGTATAAGAAAAAATAAAAATTTACTATGTTCTTTTAGTCTTATGTACAAAGAAAAATGTCAATGTAGTTTAAAGTGAAAATGGCATGATCATTTTTTATCCAAATTTTTGGTTGTAGAATGTATCTCCTTTATTTGATGTTAGTCTTGTCTCTTCTGCACTTGATTTATATTACTATTAATTATTTATTTACCGTTAGCATTTGTGAAATTTGTCACTTACCTGAATAAGTTTTCGTTAATAATTTTAAGAACTAGCATATACTCTACCACTTACTGTATGATTAAAAATTATCGTATTTTTCTTTGAATGATTTTAAAAACCTTTGCAAGATATACATACTTAGTTTTTGAAAATTCTTTCTTTCCATTTCTAGTCTTGGGATGTGTATTTTCGAAATACAGCAAGGGGAGTTAGTTCTGCCTATATACGTCCACCTACATTAGGTGGAGCTCCAGTACCCACCAGTACAGAGATGGTGCCTGCTGCAGCTATGCCCAGTGAGAAGATTATTGAACATCATCTCTCCGTGCAGTCGATTATCCGGTCTTACCAGGTGAGATTAATTTGTGATTGCTTTGTGCTTGTTTCTGCTTCTAAATAATGTAGAATGGATAATTTGTTACATTTATATATAAAGCATTAATTGGTAACTTTTAAAATATGTTGCTTACTTTTGTTTCTTTATAAGAGTAGAGAAAGGTGTTAATTTTTTCCTTTGTTCATTGAGCGCTTTTTCTTCTATTTAATTGACAAATATATAATTTTAATCATTATAATAGCAAAATTTACATTAATGATATTTTATATACTTCACTCATCTCTAAAGCTTTTAGTTTGTAAAAATTCCATTTGTAAAGTTTTAAGTTAGCAGCTACATGCATATTTTGGTTTAAATCAGTCTTATAAAATTGTAAAATCAATATTTCAAATGTTTCTCTTTTATTGTTACATTTTTATTGGTTTGTGATTAGCCAGTGCCATATTTGAATTTGAAGAAAATTGCATTCTTTTCTGTTTTCTTTTTATTTGATAACAGGTGATGGTTGCTATTTTCTTGGAGTGAATTATTTTTATTTGATTTAAAAATAATTGTTTTCACATAAACACCTAGGAACATAACAAAACCAACCATTTATTTTTCAGTTCTAGAAATTTTTCTTAATTTAGCAGAATACTTTGAATTTTACCCCTGCTTTTAGCTTTGTGATTATATTTAACTATCATTGTTAATAATCCTGATCAGTGGTTTAGGTTCAATGTTTTATTGCACCAATTATATATTTACATCATTGACCAAAGTCTCTATTGACAGTTTTCTCTTCTGTTTTAAAAAAATTGCTAGTTGCAATTGAAATTCTTTGTTTTTCTTTTTTCCCCCTAAGTTGGTTTTCTTAAGTTAGTTGCTGGAACTGTAAAATGGATTGTTGGTTTCCATTGTTTGTGTAAAAAAATGTTAGGAAAATATGGGCTGAATTGAAATGTAATGAAGTTTCTTTTATTTCATGTATGGTTGTTAATGCAAGGCCTTGCTGTAGTAGACACATTTCAAGCAGGAATGTAGGTAAATGTTTTGATTGGACATAGAGGAAAGAAACTTGAACCATTTTAATAATTACAGAGGAGATACTGAGCTTTGATACTACAGTGTTATTTCTATAAGCTCCACGCCTGAAATTTTTTGGGGAGGGTGTTAGTCGATTCCATCAACCTCAGTGCTAAACTGGAACTTATTTTATTTATTGACTCTGAAAGTATGAAAGGCAAAGTCAACCTGGGCAGAATTTGCACTCAGGACATAAATCCAGAAGAAATACTGCTTAGTATTTTTTCCAGTGTGCTAACGATTCTGCCAACCTGCTGCCTTGATAAGCTATATAATATTGAGAAATTGTTTCCAAACATTCTGAGAAGAGCTAATCAGCTCAGATTTAGAAATGTATTGCTTTATACAAAAGCAGTTCAGTACAAAATCTCTCAAAAAAATTAAATATATAATGAGTATATAATACTAAAATACACATTCTGGTGTTTGTATGAATATGAGAATATTAGTTAACTTCACATCGTAATTTATGATCTTTTACTTATTTCCAACCAAAGTGATGTGGCTAAGTTGGAGCATTGCATATATGTCCAATCAAACTTTATTTTTAAGTCAACTAAAAAATTTCCCAGTCATTCTTTGAAATATGTTATTTTCCGAAATAAACATGCACCTCCTTTTAATAGTTCTGAGGAAGCTTAAGGATGTTGCACAAGCATTCCGGTCTGAGTACATTGCTTCTTATAGCAGAAACAGCTGTAAGCTAATGAAGTTGATTATGTGATTCCTGTTCCCTTGTCATTCATTAATTAACTTAAGTTAATTAATGAATATATATATTACTTAAGTAATATATATTTCATTTATTATATGAGATTGCTATCCTGCATTATATCTGCTGTTATTTATTAAGAGCTTTGGTTATACTCTGATTTATATGCTTACTATAGTGTTTAAGCTGGTTTGGTTATGATTTTAGAGGCTTGTGTGTATTCATTGAATAATAACTTGTAGATCAATTTGATTTTTAACCCTGCATTTGTTGTTTTTGTAACATTTGGAAGAGGCTGCAAATATATATGAATTTAATATTTTGTGGAATATATTTTTTAAAATTTATTAATATCTTTTTGTTTTTCATTATCATCATCGTCCATTTTCCATGCTGGCATAGGTTGAACGGTTTGACAGGAGCTGGCCAGCCGGGGAACTGTCCAGCCTAATGCCAACCACTTTACAGTGTGAGCTGGGTGCTTTTTTATGTGCCACCAGCACCTGTAAAGGCCATACCTGTATGTATGGATGACTGCAATTTTACTTAGCTTGACACATCTTCTCAAGTACAGCAAATCACCACAACTCCCAGTCCCTTTTCATTTCCTCAGTTGAGGCCCAGCGTCTGAAGATCCTTTCTCACCACTTCATCCCACATCTTCCTGGGTCTACCCCTTCCACAGGTTCTCTCCACAATTAGAGATCAGCACTTCTTTACGCAGATGTCCTCATCCATATGCATCACATGACCAAACCAGCACAGTCTTCTCTTTTGCACACATCTGATGCCTCTTATACCCAGTTTTCCTCTTAGATCATTTACACTCTGTTGTGTGTGCACACTGACATTACCCATCCAGTGGAACATGCTAACTTCATTTCTTTGAAGCCTTTGCAAGTCTTCTGTAGTCATAGCCCATGTTTCACTGCCATGTAAGCATAGCTGTACATACACAGGCATCATACAACCTGCCTTTCACTCTGAGGGAGAGGCTTCTTATTCTAGTAACTACGCTTTCAGAACTTCCTCCTCCACTACTAACTTGGTCGCTTGGGTAACGGAAGCTATCTACTACTTCTAAGGACCCCCTCCCCCCTCCCCAAGCATTTGAAGAATTCTGTCTGTGCATTTTTAATGCTTATTGTACCAGCATATTTGCCTCACACAAAGACTATTTTCTGTTAACCTTCCTGTGATACTGCTACATCGCTTATGTGTCCAAAGCTTGCACTGGGTACAACGTATGGAGTTTCTACCAACACCCTTACATATCAAGCAGAGCCATCTCTCTGAAGGGACTTGTGATTTGTCTGTTTTCCTACTTACTAGGACTTGGGGCTTTGCTAAATTAACTCTAAGGCCCTTAGATTCCAGGCCTTACTTTCAACCTGAAATTTCTTCTCTAGGTCAGGTAGTGATTCAGCTATAAGAACAAGGTCATCAGCATAGAGGAACTCCCAGGGGCAGCTAGTCTTGAATTCCTCTGTTAGGCCTGGAGGACTATGATAAACAAGAGGGGACTGAGAACTGATTCTTAGTGAACTTCTACTTGTACACTGAATTCATTGCTATACTCATTGCCAACCTTCACCTTACTGGCAGCATCCCTGTACATGGCTTGTACAGCTCTCACTAACCACACTCATCTATCCCTAGCTTCTGCATTGATCACCAGAGAAGGGAGTGGGGGACCCTGTCAAAGGCTTTCTTCATGTCAACAAAAGTCAAGTACAGAGGTTTATTTTTGGCTAAATACCTCTCCTGCAGTTGCCTTACAAGGAATATAGCATCAATCGTGCTTCTCCCTGGCACAAAACCAAACTGCATCTCATCTAGGCTAACTCTCTTCCTAATTAGTTGAGCTATAACCCTCTCTGTAACTTTCATTACCTGGTCCAGCAGTTTGATACCTCTGTAATTATTTGTGTCTAAGGCATCACCTTTACCTTTGTAGCAGTTGACTATGGTTCTGCTACACCAGTTATTGGGTATGACGCCCTCATGGAAAACCTGATTAACTATATGAGTGACTAGACCATATCCCACTCTGTTAGATATTTTAAGCATCTCAGCAGTGTTTCCTGATGGATCAGGGGCTTTCCCTGTCTTCATATCCTTAATTGCTTTATCTACCAAGCTACTGTTGGTTAGCTGGTTCTTCAGTTGGGTCTACATTAGGCAGATTCTCCTTCTCCCATGCATTCTCTACATTTAGCAGCCTTTCATAATGACATTTCCAAGCCTCTTTCTTTGCAGAATCTCAAAATTGTTGAATTTTATAAGAATTAAAAATAAGGAACAAATGCTGAAGTCAACCATGAAATATTTATATTCAACTTTTGTCATTTAAAAATGAATATTGGCAATATTTCTCAACTATTACATTTATTTAATTTTTTTAGCAGTAATTTTTGTGTATCTTTCTACATGTATTCCTCTATTATTTTTAAATAGAATTTTCAATCAGTGATAGTTAAAATGTTAACTAATACTTAATTTTTCTTGCACTATTCAACTGTTTTTTAAATTTATTTTATAACTAGCCTGCTGCAGTACAACCATTTCCCCCAGTGAAGTCAAAATAGCTCTTTAACTCTATGGCCCTGGTGTCATTTTGTGTCCTGACTCTGATCTTCAATACTTGCTGACTGTACTTCCTCTCTATTTGTATCTACATAATGGACCTGACTGCTTCTCATGAACTGTATTCTTTCAATGTCTGAATTCTGAACCAAGCATTACATGTCTTATTTTAAAGAGAGTTGCCATAGAGAATTCCTTTCTATAGTTCCTTGAATAAATATACATAAGGCTTTTCAACTCCATACTAGCTGCATCATTTGCACTCCTCTCAGACCTAGAAAATGCCTTTTCTCTGCTTAGATATAGCAACGAAAAAAAAAAAGTTTATCCTGATCGAAAAAAAAAGATAATGACAAAGTGAAATACCAGTTCCTTAAATAGAGAAAGAAATCAATCAAAGATAGTACTTAAGTCTAGTTTATTTTAATATTGTATTAACATTTTTATACAATGTTAAAAAAAAAATTAAGTTTTGACTCATTATATGTTATGCTACTTATACATAGATGATATTTTGTCAGCAATCTAATTTAGATCATTTTAATTGTTTACAATTTTGAATTAGCAAATACTGACTTAAATAATCTTTTACCCTTTTTTTTTCATTTGTTATTCTAGATTGTTTTAATTTTAATCTTAGCCTTATTTTATTGCATAAATGTTCATGAGAGTATTATAAAATTGATTGCAGTATAACTGTTATTCTCAACCCAAATAATTAATAATCACTGTTTTTATTTAATCTCATAGTTTGTGTTAGGAAGAGTATTTAGCTTGAAGTGTGTTTCATATGCACTTATAAATTTGCAGACTCATCTAACATACACCAACTTGGAAACAAAAATACAAACACTAAAAAGTAGAACATTGACAATTAAAGCTCAATTTTTATATATTCATTAGCTCATTACATTTTTGTCGTTATTGCCTTGGGCATATATTTAAGATAGTACAAATTTAATATATGTATTCACAATATATTACAAATGCTTGTAATATATATATATATAGGCATCCAGCCGTAGAAACCATGCCAAATCAGACTGGAACAGGTGCAGCCCACCCAGGCTTGCCGGCTCCGGTCAAA
>JAOPUL010005356.1:17590070-17616397 GCA_027564515.1 Octopus rubescens
CAGGCTTGCCGGCTCCGGTCAAACCGTCCAACCCATGCCAGCATGGAAAACGGACGTTAAAGGATGATGATGATATGCTAAAACAAAGTTAAGAGGTTGGAAAGTCATATAACTTTGTGTTAGCATATAATATAGTTTTAGTATATAAACTAGATTGGTTCAGTTTGTACTTAGTAAAATAATTATTGAGGGAGAGACCACTTGAAGTTCATGAGTAAAACGACACTTAATCATTTTAGAATGTATTGCTTGGTTATCTTAGTGTAATCTTCAAACCAGTAACCATTATTACAAATAACAGTATACCTAATATTCACTGTATACTACTGATAGCCGTGAAAGCGTGTGGCTTAGTGGTAAGGGTATTCGGCTCACGATCATAAGGTCGTGAGTTCGGTTCCTGGCTGCGCATTGTGTCCTTGAGCAAGACACTTTATTTCACATTGCTTCAGTTCACTCAGCTGGCAAAAATGAGTTGTGCCCGTAATTCAAAGGGCCAGCCATGTCACATCCTGTGTCACACTGAATCTCCCTGAGAACTACATTAAGGGTACATGTGCCTGTGGAGTGCTCAGCCACTCGCATGTTAATTTTATGAGCAGGCAGTTCTGTTGATTGGATCAACAGGAACACTCGTCGTAACCAACGGAGTGCCTCCACCACCATTACCGATAGCCACCTATTTCACAAAGATATGGAAGCCTGATAAAAGCCTTTTCTAACTGTCATTTGCACACTAAGAAACAAGCTATATTTTTTGGCTGAAATATTTTGAACATATTTAAAATATATCTTGAAGAAATTTGGAATGAACCAAGAATAGTATCCAGAAAAAAATCTTTCCCTTATAAAATTATTAACTTTTAACATTAACGATGATGAAACTTGGTTTCTTTTTGTCTTTCATTGCTATTTGATCTCAACTGCTATTCACTCATTTCTCATTATAGTTTTCCATATTAAACAATAGGCTCTAATTTCACTTGCAGATCATCCCACTGCATTAATTTCATTTCATTTAATAATGTCCATTTCCTATAAATACTGAGGAAAATAATGGGAAAGGATTATCCATAACCACTATAGTATATTTAATAAAACTTTTACTTCACTTGGGTTTCTTGTCTAAGTCTTCAAATATTTTAACTTGGAATAGCTGTTGATTACAATACTCCAAAATACACTTTACAGATATGGTGTTATTAATTTTGGTTTTTGGTATTCTAGACCACACATGAAAGAAAGTTGTCTTATTTAAGTTGTCCTATTTAAAAAGGGATATTCTAAATGTTAGTATGACATTTTGGTATTAAAGGTCATATTTAGAATGCCAGTCAAACAATGAAGTTTGACTAAAAATGACATACAGGTCATATCTGCATACCTAATGTACTAGAATTTTTAGTCATGTCATATAGCTTCTCAAGAAAAGAAAATATCTCTCACTGACACCCTTTGGAACTGTGTTCACTGCAATACAAGAGTCATACTTTATCTCATATGCTTCTACTTATATTACTTTTACCTCTGTTATTAATTAATTCGAAGGATTGCTTCCCTAACATAAGCATAAAAAAACAAAACAAACTTTTTTGTACCAGTTGGACACATTTAAAAGGAATGCTTTTGAAAAATAAATAAAAAAGTAATATCTAGCAGAGAATGATGCAAGAGAAACTTTGTTAATTTGAAACAAATGTGAAATAGGATAATTTACACTATCATCATCATCATCATCATCATCATCATCATCATCATCATCATCATCGTAGTAAATTAAAAATCTCAAATTGTCACAATTTAAAGCTCATTTTTATATAAGCAAGTGTTTATATTGAAATAAGGTATTACTAAGTTATAATTCTGGTCAACATTATTTTTATGCCAATGATATTAAAGTGATTTTAGTGTAAATTTGGGGCATTTATTTTGCTAGATTTGTTCTGTGATTTTATATCCATACATATGCATAGTGTATTTATACTTTTTTTGTTTTCTCAAATCCTACCCCCCCCAAAAAAAAACTAATGAAACACATGAAAGGAATGTGTACAGAACAATAATAAAACAAAACAAAAACATAGTAACTTTATTCAAGCAATCAAAATGTATAGAAAAACTCAATTTGTTTTGGCAATCAGGATATTTATTTTGAAGGTTTCAGTAGGGAATCTACCACCATGTATCTATTCAGTCTGCCTTGGTACCTTCCCTCTTTCAACTTTATATCCTTATAGAGCTTCTCCCCATGTTTCACAATCAAATCATCAAAATTGTATGGAAATCTAAGCAGTTATGGAGAAAGTGTACCTTTATGCTCATATTAGCACCCAAACTTTTAAAGGTATTCAGCATCTTTTGGTTTTATGAACATAAATTATTTTTTTTAATTATTTTTTTCTTTTTTGTAGAGCAGTGCAATCATGCATCATTATAACTTATATTTTAGAACACCAGGACTATATTTAAGGACAAGTGGTCAAATGGTTATTCTCAAACTAATATTATATGGTAATATATAGCTATTACTAATAATTTTCTCTTCTTAACCCAGAAGAATTTGAAGTATATCCTGCTAGGCAGTTTCTGTTGCTCTACACTGATTTTAAAAACGAATACATGAATTTAAAAATAAAACAATTTTTATCAGCAGAACGATGTCTTGACTTTGAAAATCTATCATGTATATAAATGAAACTGTACACAACTTTTGGTGTATTCTACAACCAAAACACGTTTTCTAGGTTGTAAACTTGTTGATATGAGAAACATCTTAACTCTCATATAACACTTTTTGCTGAAGTACTTTCAAATATCTCAAGAGCAATCTGAATAAGCAGTCTATAGGATTATTACCATGATTTTGTTTTTTATTAGCCTGTTTATTTGAAATATGAATAACTATTTGTGACAGTCGTTAACCTATATAAGAGGAATTTAAATTTGACTATATTTCAATTGTGTACACCTAGTTCATTTTTATGAAGTAGGATCCATAACTTTGCTTTGTTCTCAACACGTTAAAAACACTCGTGCCAGTGACACGTTAAAGGTACCTCGGTATACTCTCTGCAGTGGTTGGTATTAGGAAGGGCATCCAGCCAAAACGGACTAGAGTCTGGAGCAGCTCCTCAGCTTGCCAGTCTCCAGTCAAACTGTCTAACACATGTCAGCATGGTAAATGGATGCTTGATGATAATGGATGATGATATACAAATGGAATGAGCTTTTGAATGGCTATGCTCATCTTTTCTGTCTTTCAAAACATTACATTTCAAACAGATTGGTTACCATTATGTGTCAAGTGCTATATATAAATATGTGGGATATATCTTGGTTATAATATATGAAGACTAATGTGATACAATGAAATTTTAGAAAAGAAATAAACTATCAGCAGTGTTAACAGTTTATTGTTTTTAATATCTTATTGGTATCATTATCATCCTTTAACGTCTGTTTTCCATGCTGGCATGGGTTGGACAGTTTGACTGGAGCTGGCAAGCTTGGGGGGGGGACTGCATCAGGTTCCAGACTGATTTGGCTTGGTTTCTACGGCTGGATGCCCTTCCTAACGGCAACTACATTACAGTGTGTGCTAGGTGCTTTTAACGTGCCACCAGCACCAAATTCTCGACACTAGTGGTTTTTACGTGGCACCACACAGGTAGTCAGACGGACATATGGACCAGGGACGGACGAGTCATATATAAATTTTAAATGGTTATAATTTCCTTACACCTGTCTCTTAGAACAAATTAAATTTATTTGAGAAAAAAAGATAGATCCCAGAGTAAATTTAATTTTTATGATTTGAGGATTGCTCCTGATTTTTTTGCATAAATTGATGCAGTCTCAAATAATTGGAAGTTGAAATTTAGGTTTGTAGTTGAATATATCTGGGCTATGGATCTGCTGTCTCCTTGTCCTGCCTTTTCTATAACTACTACTGTGACATCTACCCCTTGAAGCTGGTTGTACCACTGCCATTCAGGCCTACCCAATTCACTTGTCTTTATTATATTTTCCTCACCCTTCCCCCTCCCTTCAAGCCTTGCATTAATTAACCACTTCTCCCAGTCCTAGGTCTCCAGCACATCAGTCTTCTGAATTATTCCCCTCCCTGTCTGAAATTTTCCAGCAGCGATTAACTTATAGCTGCTCAAGACAGAACAGCACCCATGTTACCCTCGCTGGTCCCAGAGAGTCTGTGAGGGCTTCTTTAGGACCAGCTCATTTTAAAATATTCACTTGATATTTAGTTTTGTCTACAGAAATATTCCCAATATTCATTTGTTTTTGTTTCAGAATCTATGAAGAACCAGAAAAATTTAATCAGTAGCTGAATTGATATATTTTGTTTGTTTGCTGTCGATAGCATTTCTTAACTCTTAACCTTTACCAGTATGTAGGACTCTTCCTCTGAAAGTCAAACTTGCATGTTATTTTTGAATTTTTCATGAAAGTTTTATTTTCCCAGTTTTTCAGCTACAATGTTTGTCAAGCATATTTGATCGTCCTTGTGTGAAGGAGCTTATGAAATACATGCACAATATCATCAGGATATACAGTAATTAATTTAGGACCTCATCCTTGTAAAGAGGGAAATATCATGCTAGTGGTGGTAGACTGTATCAGTATACTGATGTGTTTCACTTTTGAGAAGTTGTTTAGCATGATGAAATCCTATATTTGCTGTGTGTGTGTGTGTGTGTGTAGTATAGTATTATTATTTGGATGATGAGTCTCTATTTGCTATTTAGTGACAGTCTTAGTTTTAGCTTCTAGTAACAAAATTGCTCATTGTGATCAAGCAACAATATTTTTTAATTTTGCAATAAATTGAAACTTGTTTGTAGACCAGTTGTCATTGCTGATCTGATATGTTTATTTCATTAAACTTGAGTGATGTTGAGGTGAAATTTTCACTCAGTTTTAAAGTTTCAAATTATTTTAGACATTACATAACTGAGGACTGCTTCCTTTGTTGCATTTAAATATTATTTACTGAAAATGTTATATTCATTGAATTTCATACATGCAATATAGTGGACAAACTCTTCATAGAAGAACTCATTCAACTTGAGTAAGATAGTCAAGAAATCTAATAACATCTTTAGATTTAGTGTTTATGTTTTGTAAAATGCACTTTTTCAAATGCTAAAACATACTCTGTTCTAAGCATTAACAATATCGATGTATTTATTTACTTTTTGTTGCATTTAGTGTAAAAGTGGCAAAGACTCATAAATGCACTTTCTGAATAGAAAATTTTAAATGCAATCTAGTAGTTGATGGTACTATAAAGCTAAATCTGCCTTAATATTTTAAAGTTTTTAAGAAATACTATGACCAATAATGAATGATTTATTGGCATGCTAAATAATTTAAGAGAAGTACTTATTTTTTTTGTAGTATAATTTTTACACTGACCTATATCATACTCGAAGTCTGTGAAGCCAATACAATACTGAAATGTCATCCTATTTTTCACTAGATAAATGTTTATCTATGATCTGTACTCCTGTAAAAAAACTTAAGCTCTTTACTTGAATTAGTTAAGATTTGTCCAATGTCTTTATATTTTATTTAGTGATATTTTATTCTTACAATAATTCAGATTATATATTTTTTGTCATCAAATGCATCTCCCTCCTTATCTTGCATAGCTCTTAAGAACTGTAAATACATTATTTAGAATATTTTGTCAAACATACTCTTAATACGTATATTATGTATGTTCTTACAAATGTGCATATATGTACATACATACAGTATTTAAAACAAAAACAAAAAAAAACCCTTAGTTTTTACTTTGTTATATATTAAAAAGAGGAGGAGAGCTGAATACTTGGTTCCTATTACACCATATTCTGTAGATATAACTGTATGTCTGTTCGTTTTATATTTCCCTTTCAAACAGATTCGTGGCCATAATGTAGCTAAATTGGATCCTTTAGGAATTGATTCTGCAGATTTAGATTCTGAGACTCCACCAGAGCTAATTCTGACAAACTATGGATTGGGTATGTATTGAGAGCCACTGTAGGATATGTAACTATATTTTTGGTTACAATTTTCAAAAGTTTATTTTCTTACATTACATCCATGTTGAATTTCACAACTGATACTGCTGTAAAAATTATTTTGTTGCAATATATTTTAAATGAAAATATCGCTAATGAATATTTCAAATAATGTTTTCTGCATTTAAATAATAATGATAATAATAATAATCATGCTGGTATAGGCTGGACTGTTTGACAGGATCCGACATAGTTTATCGGGAGAGTGAGAAACGTATGGTGGTGGTGGTGGTGGTGGTGAAGTAGAGATAATTTGGTGGTTGCCCAAGAACACAATGTGCCAAATACCCTAACCACTAAGCCACGTTCCTTCATATATGCGCCAGTCGTGCATATATGTACACACACAGCACTTTCAGAACTTAGTTTTGCTGATTTGGGTGGGTCTTCTTGAGAGCTACATATCAACAGTCATCCCAGTCCTTTGCCATCTCCTCTTTGAGTTTCAAGGTTCTGATATCATCCTTTGCCACTTCTTCCTATGTCTTCCTGGATTCTTCCTAGATCACTCTCTTCTGCAAACTCTGATCCTCGTGCTGCATGACATGTGCAAGTCTCTTCCTTTCTGCCTCACCTTTAGCCAAGTATACTTGTCACCTAGCTGTCCTTTTATCCATTTGGTAATACTCCCTACTACTACCTTACATATGGGTTTTCAAAGCCTGTCTCTTAGCCCTTACGAATCTGGCAACAAAAATACTCTATATTGCTGGAAATGTTGAGAGCTTTGTATCCCACCATTCCTTCATTAGAGGACAGTCTGTTTCCTGGTTGGTAATAGAATTTAAATGTCTTTTGTGCAGTGTCTATTATATAACAAGTGTCTATCTAGTGAAATCGTGCTATCATTGTTTTATATAAGTGGTCATATTGTTCTTCTTCATGTACAGTTGATATCTTATATATGTAAATACTGACAAAGCTTTAAAAATCACACTCGGGTTATGATACAGGATACAAAGGATCACTGATGGTTTCTGTTCCTGTAGTTGATAATTTACTGCAAAAATGCTGAATTTGGTTCAGGTATTTAAGAGATCATAGTCTGTTTACATTTTACCTCTGCATAATTTGTTTCTGCAGTTAACACCTGGAATATTTCAGTAGGAAAAAAAATAGAAATAATCAGACGTTAAAGGATGATGATGATTGCTTTAGAGTCATCAGAAAGGCTGATAATGTATGGTTTCTTCCAAAAAGTTTCAAAGAGAAATTCCCTCCTATCTGTTCTAGGGAGGTACAAGCACTTTCACATACATGTATACACAGGACAGAAACTTTTGCCTACCAAATTCAATCACAAAACTTCGGTTGACATGAGGCTATAACAGAAGACACTTGCTCAAGGTGCCACACAATGGGACTGAACCCAAAACCATGTGGTTGAGAAGAAAACTTCCTAACCATTTTAGAAAAGCTTCCTAACCTATTTAGAAAGCTTCCTAACCTATTTTAACATATTTAACTCCGTTGTGTTTCCGGATAAAAAATTCAATTTTGCTGTTTATAATTGCTATCACATTCGGAAATAGAAATATTTCCCTACTTTTCCAATACACATTTTTCATTTGCTGCTGCTTCATTTGAAAGATCCTTTAAATTCATTGTTACTTCTGAATGTGAAGCTGATATCTACTTGTTTCAAATATTAAAAAAAAGGTTTTTGAAAAAGGTGTGGCTGTGTGGTAAGAAGCTTGCTTCTCAATCACACACACACACACACACTGCCAACACACTCTGGTTATTACTATGTATCCTCTTTTGTCCACCTATTGGTGTCTAGCTAGGCAGCTCCCATCAAATATGCCTGACACTGATTAGTGATTGATTGTCTGTGACAACCAATCCAAAGCATGCCAGCATAGAAAGTGAACATACAATGATGGTATTACATAACAAGTGTCTATCTAGTGAAATTGTGTTATCATTAATATAGTATCAAGTTTTATCTTGATATGAATAAGTATTTACATGCAGTATCAAACGGGTTGGTAATTTAAGATGGGGGGAAAAATTCTGGACTCTGTCAAATGAAAATGTTACATAATAATGTACAAAATTATTGTGGTTTGATTATTGCCAATTTTGGTTCTATATTCATATTAATCTGTTCATAGGATTACAGTTAGCTTTTACAAGTTAATGGCAGTCCTTGGAAATTTTTGGTTGCTATTAATAACTGTACCGATCAAGTATGTATCTCCATATCAACTTTATATATTTTCATTTGGAAGATTTTGTGTTTTACTGCAGTAAACAGTACAAAAATTCTGACGATGTAATGTAAAATATTTAACAAATGGTTTTATTTCAGGAGGTATGAAGGCTGAATAAAAGATTCTACCACTTAGGAACAATTTTGATTTATAAAAATATTCTTAGTAATTTCACATTCACAAATTATTTTTAAATAATGATTTCTTTTATTATTTTAATTTTACTGACGAAATTGTTAAACAGTACTTGACTCCAAAATTTTAAATATTTTATTCATCAAATAAACATCTTGAGTTACATTAGAAATGCATAGTGTTTTAGTATATATTACTTTTATGCTCAAATTGCTACAATTTAAATTTTCGGGTTTTTTTTTTTTACTTTTATGCAGTTTACTTTTTTTTAAAATTTGGTTTCATTGAAATAAATATACTTTTATAAAAATAAGCATTGAATTAATTTTTTTACTAAATGAGTTTGTATAAAAAAAAAATTATTGAAATATTGTAATCAAAGATTTAATAATAGGTGGTAATATCTTTTATACACACATACACATGTATATTTGTGTGCGTGTGTGTTTCAGGCCTACAATTATACAAATACTAATTATTTGTTTTTCTTTCAGTGCTTTGAAGAAATTCACTTTGCATCTGACAGTTGAGATGAGTTTTCAGGGATCTGGATCGGTACTTTCACTCCTTCACTACTAGTTCCTAATTTGTGTCTTTTTTTTTTGGTTTCTCTCACACTAGATCCGCGGTCATGAGCTAGCTGCAGTTGATCCACTTGGTTTAGATCAGCGCTCAGATGGTTCATCTATGTCCGAGATTTTAATCAACCATTACGACCTTGGTAAGGCTAGGTGTCTGAAGCTGCTAATGGTATAATTCTACTTGTCGATGTTGTCACCAGTTTTCTAAGTCTTAATATTTCATTATTCTATTCTTTTGCTAATGAAAAGATATTCTGTTTTCTCATTTTCTTTCTCTCTGTTTTGATTTCCTCTGTTCTTTCTTTCTTTAAATTTGGTTGGTTTTGTGTTTATCTTCTTACATGTAACTTGTATAATTTTTTAACTAATTCATTTGATCACATCACCCCTGTTCTTCATAATGTAATGTGAATTTTTTTGTCGAAGTCTGTTGTTAACATTACTAGATTTACTAGGCTTCAGCACATCACATGAAACAATATTCCATTTTATTAACTGTTGAGCATTTTGTTAATTTGGGAAATATTAGTGACATTAAAATAGATAATAGTTGGAGGCTACATTACCTCTTTTGGTGTTCCCTTTACCTTTTCCTTCCTAACGATGCCTATTATTGTTTCCTAAACATTCGTATTCATATCAGTCAATTTCAGTCCTTCCAACACTTTTTAAGTTTCTAGGTTCAATTGTTGCAAAATAGCTTAAATCATGCAACAATACTTTAAATTATTATTTTGGTTTTTCATTTAAGTCCTGTAAGAAAATTCTATATTGTGCATTTGTGTGCATATGTTTTAATTTTGGCAGTAGCTTAATGCTTAATAAACATTTCAATTTATTTTTCTAAACTTTAAGTGGATATTTATTTATTTATTTATTTATTTGTTGGACTCTAGGAGTTTTTCATGTCAGTATCTGCTTTTGTTAAATGAGTAAAATTGCCATGATTTCACACATTTAATACATGCACACAGTCTTTTCAGAAGTTTTGTTTTGGTTTTCCTTGAAAATGAGAATCGGAGTATATTTTTAGAGCATGTTACTGCAATTATTTTAGCATGTTTCTTCATTTACATGTTTTCCTTTTTTGTTGATATGAGTAAATTGATTTGCTCATAACTACTTTGTATAGATGTTTATATTGTTATATATTTATTTTCTAGTTAAATTTCTCATCATTTAAAAAAAAAAAAATGTTTAATGTGTGTTGCAAGTAACACTGCTAGAGCATCAATGCCTTCAATAATTGTATTTTGATAAAATAAAGTTTTGGTTATTGTGAATTTTTGTCGCTGCCCAATCAAGGCTACTCTGAGATTCAGCAACAATTTTAATTTTAATCTACAGTTTGTCTGTTGGTGATTAAACTTATTAAAAGTAAAGTTGTTACTTAGTCCCAGGTTAACCTTGATTGAGCAGTGATAAAAATTGTGCTTATAAGATCTTGCAGAAACTCATGGCTTCAGTTTGCAAATCATTTATGCTTAAGAAGCACTGACAGTTTTGATGGATTTTCATGTGCGACAAATATTACATGTAAACTACTTGAGATCTTGTGTATGTTTTCTGTCATAAAAGCTATTAGTCTGTATCCTGAATGCAGGTTAAAATTTACGTTGCTGATCCAACTGAAAAGAAGAAACAAAATAGAATTCAACAGTTACCTAATATTAATTTTTGTGGTCTAGGGGATTTTTTTTTTTTTTTATATTGTTACACTGATGACCTACCTACATGCCTGAACATTTTAGCATTTATGCATTTCTTTGAATATAAGGGAAAAACATTTTTTTACAGCTACATAGAAAACATGTTGGCTTTTATGATAAGGCAGAAATAATTGACACTCTTTTATCTTTTGAATGTGTGATAAAGACTGAAACAAAAAAAAAGATGGGAAAAGATCTTATTACTTTGAAACTAAATAGCAAATAGATTACGAGTTTCATACAGTTTGGTCAAGTTATTTGAAAGTTTCTGGCTCTCAGTCAAAAAATTATTGGTTGTTTGTTTTGTTTATTGTGTGTGTGTGTGTGTGTATGTGTGTTAATGGTTTGGTGAAGAAAGTGCTTGTGCTCATGGCCTTCCCATTCAGTCTGAGACAGTAAAAGGTTCCTCCTGTTGAATTGCAAGTTGATGGCTGCTAGTATTGTAAAAGTTTTCCCTACATTCTATTTTTGAAGATTATTACTTTCACTACTATTAGAAATTGAAACAAGTGTCATTTACATTTAATGCATTGACAAATCTTTTGAATTCAGAGGCACTGTTACTAAACATGAAGCTTATGTAATTTTTTTTTAAATGAGTAGAATATTATAGAGAGAAAAATAAAGGATTTGGAAAAAATAGCTGAAAATTTCAGGGAACAATGTTGGATGATGTACAAGTGTTTATACCTTGTAAAATCACATTATTATTGACTCAGAGACATGAGTATTTTGATTTACATATGAATATGTAAATCTAGGTGATTTTGAGTGCTTTGGTACTATATGGTCACATGTGGGAGCCCTTTGGTAACATATGACCACATATAGTTTTAGATAGTTGGTAACAAAAGGGTTAATGTCAAGCATATATTTATACTTGTAAAATTTACATAATATGATGCTTGAGTAATAGTTTGTATTATAAGATTTTGCGGTATATTTGTAGCATGCTGCAAGGCAAACTCTTTTATTTTTATTTACAACACACCAGAACCATTGCTATTTTGACAATTATAAATAAATGCTCTTTTCTCTGTGGTTAGAAAAAAAAATGATTTAGCTGGCTGGTTTCAAATCTTGTTTGATTCTTATCAGAGATAGAATACCATTTCATCTGCTCACGGAGAGAAATACAGCTAATAATTACTAACCCATGCCAGCATGGAAAATGGACGCTAAATGATGATATATAGTCACTAAATCTAGTGTTTGCTCAACTGATTAGTCTTGTATAAATAGTGATATGTTGGCGACTTATTCAAATTAAATAATTATCTACTAAGCAGCATTGCAGTAGTGAAATATTCTTCTCTATGGTTCTCTTTTTACAGTTATTCAGATCATTTAGAGCAAATTATTTTTTTGTATTGTAGATAGATTATGCAGTCTATGTGCCAGGAAAGCTAGTATCAGCTTATTTGTGCAGCTTGTGACTTGTTTTAATATTTTGTTGTAGATAAAACTTACTAAGGAAAGGTCATAGAGATAGGAAAACCTGCCTTGGAAGAGAACTGAAAGGAAATTGTTTATTTAAGTGTTTTCAGTGATTGAACAGACTTGTTTTCCTACTTATTTTCTTTCATAAACATACATTAATATTAAAACTATCTGTTTTCTAATAAGACAGAATGATACAAAATAAAGTGATTTATTAAATTAAATAATCATCATCCTTCTTGTCATCGTTTTTGCTTATTTTCATGTTGGTATGGGTTGGATGAGTAATCATAGTTGAGTCAATTCTTATTTTCTTATTTTCCTGCCTTTTTGATGGGTCAAAGGATCACATCTTATATGTGCATTCTATTTTTGACTTGGTAAGAGTTAGCTATGCAAATAAAGGTTAATGTCAGGAAAGGCATCCGGTTGTAAAACAATACCTCAATAATATATTCATGTAACCCATACTGGCATAAAGAACAAATGTTAAACAAATTTTCTAACACCATCTACTTTATAATGTGTACTGGGAGCATTTTATTATGGTATTGGTTCTAGAAGTTATGTTCTTAACAGGATATGACTATAGGGTCCTCATGAGCCTCCATCAACATCTCTCATTTGCCAACCACTTTAGTGTGTACTAAGTACATTTTGTTGTGGCACCAGCACTATTGAGTTACCAAAATAAACTAGTGAATTACCTTGCAAGACAAGTGACATCTCACTATACATTATCTCCATATGTTCTGAGCAACATGACCAATGGAGTAGATAGAAGAGAGGATGTTTACAGAAAATGAATTAAGAGTAATGAGGAGAGGCAGACGGTAATAGCTGAAATGGGAGGGACACATTTGCTAGTAAGAGAGAGAGAGAGTCTGTAATGGATTGTCATAGAAATGGTCAGTGGAAAAATACTGTGATGGATGTCAATAACCAGGCACTTGGAGAAGAGGTTAGCAATATAAGTGATGCTAGTTAATGAGTGTGAAAGTGATGAATAGTTGAAATGGCAATGGTAAGAAAGTTATGGACATTGGTAAAAGAGTGACTTGAGGGAGTGATGGTTAGCATTATAGGAACGTAAATGGAGAGGTATATTAGATATCAGATCTTCTGCAATATCTCAATTCTCAAGCACCATGATGAAGAGGAGACGGTTAGAAATTTACAAATAATGTTAGTGGGGATTGAGTATGGACAGACCTAATGTTTTCCCCTCATTGCATGGGTACAGTGAATAGAAGATTGGTGATTGAAGCAAGAACAGTAGCAACAGATTAGCTACTACAAAATGGCAAAAGGCCCAGATGTAGATGTAAATTGCATATTCCAGCCTCCACCACTACTCCTAATTATTTCACCAGACTTGCACAGTTGGTTGGATTCTCTCCTGCACTGTGTGTAGCCAATTGTTACTGCCCTTTGTCATCTCCTTTATAAGATACATCTTAAGGTCAGTCTTCACTACTTAGTCTCAGTTCTTCCTCAGTCTCCATATTCTACTGGTTCCATTCATTTGGAGTACTTGACATTTCTTAATGCAGCTGTCATCTTCCGTTCGTATTTGTCCATACAAGTGCAGTTTTCTTTTTTGCACAGTATATCTGATTTCTCTTATATCAAGTTTTTCTCTCTTCTTTTTGCCTACTCCATATTCTAAGCACACTAACATTATACATCCAGCAGAGCATGCTCGCTTCATTTTTTTTTCTAGTCTTTGCATTTAAAGTGCATAGCTCACGAATCCTCTGCAGGCAAGGCCCATGCATCATTGCACTTTGTATACATGAATTATACAATCTACTTTTTACTCTGAGGGGGGAAATCCTTTGTTGCTAATCATAGGTAATAGCGCACTGACTTTTTTCCAACCTAGTCTTGCATTGGCTACTATGCTTCGAGACCACTCACCTCAACTCCTAATTAGGTTATCTAGTTAACAAAAGATATCAATTACTTCTAGGAAGCCATCCAGGCATTTGAGAGAATCTTTTTCTTGTCAGGTTATTGCACCTGTACACCTATCACAAAGTGTACCTTCTCTGTTAGCCTACCTGTATCCCATTACATTTTATGGTGTTCCTATTTATATATTTTCTGCATACCAAGCTTGGTTCTTTCCCTGATAGTAGCAGGGTCCTATCTATTATTTTACTAGAACTTTAATCTTTGCTTAGTTAACTCAGAGGCCACTCAATTCTAAGTTTTGCTTCTGTGTTTGAAATTTATTTTAATCTGCTATAGCTTCTGCTATGAGAACTAGGCATAGACGGTCAGTCTTAAACTCTTATAGTTTGGGAGACCATAACAAGCAGAAGTGTGGGGGCTAAAGATGGAGCCCTGCCTAATGCTAAATTTATCACTGAACTCATTACTGATTCTCACCTTGCTGACTGCATCTTTGTACATGGTTTGTACAACCATTTACCCCTAACTTCCTAAGTAACTCATTCATTGACCTCTAGCTCTCTTAGTGACCTCCACATTACAGTGCATGAAACCTAGTCAAAGACTTTCTGTAAGTTAGTGAATGCTTAGGCATAGTGACTTAGTCTTGGCTACGAATTTCTGCAGCTGTCTCAGTAGAAATCGTTAGAAAAAAGAGTTGAGTTGAATCTGAGGCTAGGGTAATTCCTCTTCCTAATCAATTGTGCAATAACTCTTTTTGTGACTTCCATAACCTAGTCCAGCACTTTGATACATAGTTATTCTTTCATACATCTCCTAACCCTTGTAGCAGTTGATGATGCTACTGCTATGCCAGTCATTGAATATAACACCTTCCTGTATTTAACTGACTATTCCAATAGAAAGTCTAATCATCTTGAGGACTAGCTATTTCCTTATCCTTAATTGCCCAAGCTACCATATTGCTGTTAATTTGAAACCTTTACCCTTCTGTTTGACCTACTTGGAGAAAACCATCTTCTATGCATTCCCCTCATTCAACAACCTTGCATAATAGTACTTTCATGCCTATTTCCTTTTGCCATCAACAAGAGTAGGTGTACTATTATCATTCTGTACACACTTCTCATCAACATCTCTTGCATTCTACATAGCAACTTGAAATACCTCGTACACATTAACATTGGTAAACCTCTTACTTTCAACTTTTCTCTTTGCTAAGTAAATCTGGCATCTAGCTATTCAATATTGCTCTTTACTCTCCCTTTTCTTCCAGTTTCCCTGGCTTTAGCCTTTATAGCTCTAACAAATCTATTCCTGTGCCAGGTCACCTTCTTTTGGGCCAAGATGTTGCATCAGCCACTGATCTGCTCTTTTGCTTTCAGCAGATTCTTCTTTTGAGAGCAATCCTGGTTTTCCTCTCTCTTGTCATATGTGTCAGTATTTCTGTGAACCTACCACTTGTTGGTAACTCTTTCAACCTCCATATCCTCCTCCAAATTTCTTTTGTTTTGGGGTTTGTTCAGCTCTTTCTTAAAAGTCACTGATCCCTTGTAGTAAAGTTTAAACATGACCTTTTATGGTCTATATCAAAATCTTAACTACTACAACAGCCATAACACAAAGAAATCTGTATGCATGTGTAACAAAGCCAATCTATTATAGAAACTGAATTAAACACAACTGATGAATTAACTTAGTACTTGAAGTAACTGCTAGTATGTATGTTACATGAGTACTAGTTGTCTTTAAGATAAGTAATGTTTGCTGTGAGAATAAAATTGTTACTGCAGCTTTTTGAGTAGTGTTCTATGAGTAGTGAGGTAGTGAAAAAGTAGGGGTTGAAGTACTAACAACTAAAAAGTGCTATGCATTTAGTGCAACTGTGTGAAGATTAACAGAAGCATTTGCTATTTGATTGCATTGCAATTGTAATTTTGAAACATTACAAAATGCACAGAACTTTGCTATAATTTTGTTCAGAATAATTTGGATGGGTGATTGAATATTGTAAAATATATGTTTAAAAATGTGGTTAATCCTGTCATTAAAAATGTACTGTGTATATTTTATTGAAAGAAAGTTGGGATTGCAAACAATTTTGTACTTATTATATTTTCTATGTAGTACAGCTTATTTGTTAAAAAAGTTTTTTTTTAATTGATCTATTGCATGTTGGCTGGATTTAACCCTTTAGCATTTAATCTGGCCATATCCGGCCCAATTATTCTACCTGTTTTATGTTAAAACTGACCAGGTCCAACCTCTCACACCTACCCTACAATGTCATTCTAAAAATATACAAACACACCATTGAAATCTTGAAGCTACAAAATGTGTGTTTAATTCAAAGCAATATGAATAAATAAGCAATACATTTGACAAAGAAATCTGAATGCTAAAGGGTTAATGTTTATAGTTTAAATATCAGCTAATTTCAAGAAAATGTTTCAAACTAATGATATGTTAAATGTACCCCTTACCAAAGTTTTGTGTGTATTCAGCTGAACTTATTTTTATCTGTTTAACATTTAAAAAATATTTATAAATATATTGTCACCATGTATAAAGATATTGGCATTTAGAAATAGGACATATATTTCATTATCAGTTATCAGTGTTCAAGCTTATCTAATTAGAATGTTTATGATAGGCTAATATCTGATAAAACTATGTATTTTAAAACATAAATTTAAAGTAGAAAAAGCTTAATTTACTTATTAGATTAATATAAATGAAGATAATTATCATCCTTTAATGTCTGTTTTCCATGCTGGCATATTGACTTTTGTTGATTCTGTAGATGAAATATCTACAGTTTTCATTTTTTTTTTGTGGTATGATTATTTTAGAGTAGGTTCCTATTGTCTTCTGGTACATTTAGTTGCTGCTTTTTTCTTAATACCTAGGTAACATGTAGTTAGATGTCATCCTCAGTAAAGATAGAAAGAATACTTGTAACAAATTTGAAGTTGTGCTTAGTTGCTAGTCTTACCCTGTTGACTATTTCAGTTCTTTGATTAACAATATAGTTTTATTGAAAAGGTCTGATGTTGAAAAATTGTTCTGTTTTACTTTACAATTTTTCTTTATTTGCATTATATTCAAGAGTATATTCATATTTTGTTTTCATGATGTTGCTTTTGTCTAGATAAAGCTGCAATTGTTTACAAAATTTACAGAAATCAGAAAATTAAGTAAATATTTAATATCATTTTGTTATTCTAGTCTATTCTTGCTTTAATGGAATAATTTTGAATAATTTATTTAATATTCTACAAATAGGAACTTCTGTAAGCTATTCTATCATCAAGTAAAGATAGATTTTGAAAGAATTCAGAGTTAACAACTAAAGTGGTCAGCCTTTAACTGGTATGATTTCATGATAGAAATTCTTTTATAATTTGCTTTGTGTCTTTGATTGTTTCTAGAAAATGAAAAGAATCAAAATTTGGTTGTCTCAGGTAAGGTAATATTGGGAATGTAATTGAATTTAAGTAATGTTGTTGTCATAATTAATGTTAAAAGCTAATTAAGATTAAATATTGAAATAAATCAAATAGTTATCCAAGAAACTTTACATGGTTATGAATTAAAATTTGTAGTTCTTTAGCAAAATTTTTCATTTCTATTTGAATACTCTGAAATCTTCTCTAAATTTGTTTTCAAATGTTTAAAAGTAGATATTTTAGCCTATTCTTTGTTTTTTACAAACCTTAAAAATCATTTGAATTATGAATTTCTGTTTACCTTAGTAATGTGGCAAAAATAGTTAAATTTCAAATTGAACTTAGAAATCAATATATTTTACTTTTTATAATTTCTCATGAAATCTGGGGAGGGGAGGCTCTCAAAATCTTGCTTCTTCTCATAAACTTACCATTTATTGGTAGTAATTTCGATGACTTCTCTGATAGTTATTATAGTATATCTTTTCTGATGAGTTGTAGAGCACCTGCGTGCACTGTATACAATGAGTTCATTATTATGTATTAATGTACTTCTCTGGTTGTATAAATTATACGAATATTGAGATATTGACCTTTGCCATGCATTTATTGTCTTCTAATTTCACCTGTTGCTTTGTATATCTTCTATATATTTCTCTTCTCTTGCTTTCAATGTTTGTGTATAGTAGATTTTATTTTATTTGCTATTTAATTTTTTATCAAGTGTGGTAAAATAAGATTCTATTGTTCAAAATATAATTAACTTGTTGGTGAGAGATTTGAATCACTTGAGTTTTTCTTTAGTATTATCCTTTCATGTATACTTTTTTCCTAAATATTTGTATTTTAGTTGCTGTGCTTTTTATTTTATTTTTATTTTATTGTATATTATGTCTCAAAAAAAAATGGATTAATGTTTTTCGGTTGCATGCTTCTTGTATTGATAATGAAAAGTTTGCAACTATCTTTCTGTTAGATGAGCCTGATCTTGATAAAGTCTTTAGACTTCCACACACCACTTATATTGGCGGAGATCAAACTGAGCTTCCATTACGTGAAATCATCAAGAGACTAGAGGTATGTAAATCTTTTGATATTGCTTCCTCCAGTTACTTATAGAATGTCTGTCCATGATATTGGATGAAATATATTTTGTATATTCTTTTCTGTTTTAAGTTTGGTATACAGTTTTCATTAATGTATTAACAGAAACAATATTTTCAAACCCACTATTCAATGCCTAGAATGTTAAACTATTTTTCCTCAGGAAATTTACTGCCGACAGATAGGTATTGAGTTTATGTTTATCAACAATCTTGAGCAGACCGATTGGATTCGTCGCAAATTTGAGGTACCTAACATCATGCAGTTTGATGCCGAAGAGAAGAGACTTATCCTAGCAAGACTTATTCGATCAACTCGGTGAGTGTGATTAATTCTATATCTCTACTGAGTGTGATCATTTGGTTGGCAAGGTCAATCTAATTTTGATTTCATAGATTGTTAATAAAAATTATCTTTTAATTTTATACACAAATGCCCCAGAGGCTCACTTTTGGCTTTCATTATTTTTGATTAGGTATAAATTCGTTAAAAACAAATTTATTAGAATAATAATGTTCTCTTTGAGAGATGATTAACCAGCCTCCTTATACTATATTTACAACTTAGAAACCTATTATGTATGCCACCTCCATTTTCTGACATTCTATGTACTTCTTTATCTTCTGTTGCTTCACCCTAAAGATGATTTTAGGAAGTGGGTGGAAGGGGAAAAATAGGACCAAAGCATTGTAACAACTAGATGATGGGACCAAACCACATACACACACAAATCATCCTCACCTCACTTTTCTATCTACAATATTATTCAACTGCTGTAAGAAATGAGAGCAGAATCTGTTATTAAATACCATACCATATCTTAATCTCACTAGTTTCAGAAATTCTGTGAGTCTGTGAAGTTCATAGTCACTGCCTCTTCTACTAACAGCCATTAGAAGAAAAAGAAGAAAAAAAAAGGAGACACTCGCGATCCTGGTTTTGGCATTTATGCTTCCTTTCAAGAGCATTTTATTAAGAAGTAAAGCTTAAAACTGGGTTAGGTATACATTTAAAAACTTTCTGGTGATTAACATACACAGCACACTATATCAACATTTAAATTAAATATAATTATATTGTGAGTAATAAGTGTTCCACGCATTTTTTTCCTAGTTTAGAACATTTATTTTGAAAATATTTAAAAATATTGATTTATAAAATTGTTTTATGATTTTTGCCTTTTAGATTTGAAGATTTTCTTGCACGAAAATGGTCATCTGAGAAACGTTTTGGTATTGAAGGCTGTGAAGTTCTGATTCCAGCAATGAAGGCTGTCATTGATTCATGCAGTTCACTTGGTGTGGATAGTTTTGTTATTGGCATGCCTCACAGGTTAGCAACTTACATTTTTAAATCCTCTGATATATTTGTTTTTTTTTTTAAAAATAGAATTAGTCTGAAGCAATTTTTAGCTTGAATTTTTAGCTTTATAAAATAATCAGAAATACTTTCAATGGCAGCAATTTTGTTCAGAATTCTTTAAAAAAAATATTAAGATACAATAAATACTGTCTCAGATGGTGTAACAGTTACTTGGTGCTAAGATATATGATCCTGGTTCTTCAGAACTTAATAAAATGTATTGCAAGTTAAAATTAAAATACACATTGGATTTGGTGTGTGCAGTTTGTCTTTAGATTTCATTCTCATCCTTGCACAAAGATTAGCCTTATGTATTAAATATTTATCCTAGCTTGATCTTTTTGTCATCAGAATTGAGTTTCAATGTATGATCATGTTTCTTGATATGGAATCGGTGGTGAGTAACCCCCTCCCCTATCCCCAGCAAAATACCTGCAATGAAAGTTACCATGCAACCATTCAGTTGACCATTTCACATCTTGTCCACTTGACCATCTTGCTACAGTTTTAAGGGTACCCATTTTTTTTTGTTATTGAAAGGGATTAACTGTAGGTTTTAGTTAAAAATTAGCATTCAGCATGTAGGATACGCCTTGAATTGAATTGTGCATGAAATGCTGCTAATAGACTCACGAGATGTACTACCTGTTGTTATTTAGTCTGCAGGTCAGTCTTAGAAGAGCATTCCAGTTGTGACGATCACATCTTATAATGAGGCACAGTGCACCACCTAGAACTACATTATCCAATATGTTCTTTTCTAAGGTTGTAGGGTGTAATTTGAGTTTACTGCTGTTAATGTTAATTTTAAGGGAAATAAGATCTTGAAGGAAATCTTGTAAAAATGCAGTTAGAGAGAAAATTAGATTGTACAGTTTTTATAAAGGCTCACCTGAATTGTGATGGGTAGTTGCATGAACCTAGGTAGAAGTATCGAATCTGTACTTAACACTAGAAAAGACAAAAGTTGGAATTTCATGGTGAGCCAGATGGTTGAAGTTAGTAAATGTACTTTATATTTTTATATTCTCTACTATAAAAATATCCTCAATATTTACTGTTACGTTTTCGTTTGCTTCTCTCTCTCTTATTTGATCAAAAACCCAAATTATGATTTTTTTTAAAAGCTTTTTAAACATGTATAGATGATGTTAATGTTTTAAATCCCGTGTTATTTTCTGGTTTACATCTTTTTCTTCTTTTTTCTTTTTTCAGGGGTCGTTTGAATGTACTTGCAAATGTTTGCAGGAAACCTCTGGAACAGATTATTTGCCAGTTTGATTCTAAACTGGAACCATCTGATGAGGGATCTGGAGACGTAAAATACCACTTAGGCATGTGCCACGAGCGCCTGAACAGAGTAACTAACAAGAACATAAAAATGTCTGTTGTTGCGAACCCCTCACATTTAGAAGCAGTCAATCCTGTTGTTCAGGGAAAAACGAAAGCTGAACAATTTTACCAAGGAGATAAAGATGGCAAAAGAGTATGAACAAATTATTAATTTTAGACTTTACTATGGAAATGTTGTTACTATGTGTTCTATTTTTCTAATTTTGGATCATGGCTAATAGGGCTGGGTTCTGTAGCCCAGACCCTTTTTGTTTACTGTGAAATTTTTCAATACATGTCATGGTCACAAAACATAGTTACAAAAGTCTTATACATGAGTGGGATAATTTTGGGGAGGAGAAATTGTTGATGTATATGTTAAAAAAAAAAAATCCTTAAATGTTAAAAGTATTATCTTGTAAACATTTTTATCCGAGTGAGATATATGGTACACAACAGGTTTATGGTTTTAATATAAATCAAATACAAGTATTTAATATATTTCCATTACAAATACACATAATGCAAAGGATTTCAGTTTTTCTTCAGTACTGTTATAGTATTTTCAATTGGGATATTGTTCTGTACATTTTTGGCATATTTATTTGTCTCTTCAGCCATAATTTCATATAAATATATAATATTTAAAGAAATTTATTTTTGGCTTATGTGAATCCAGACATCGGGTCAGAAAACATATTTGCAGATATTTGTAGCATGGCATTGTTTATTCCTTTTCTTTCTCTCTTTTTTTTTTAATTGCTACTGGCTCTATTGTATAAAATAAAATTACATTTTTCTCAATATTTTCAATACCATGTGAGAGAGAGAGAGAAACTCCTTCAATATCATATTCAGAACTTTTGATATTGTTGTATAGGAACTTGTCAGTTTTGCAAAATGAGAGGAGTATCATTTACTATCTGCTAAATTTGCACATTAAAAGTTATTAATCATGGCAAATAAATATGTCATTAAGTTTATAAAGAACAGTACAGTCATGAGATATTTAGTGATGGTAAGTATATTTCTTAAATGAATTATCTTATCAGGACAAAACACTAATTTGTCATGAGATATCTCGTTATCAGGGTTTAGGCCATAATCATCATTTTATATCTGCTTGTATTGGTTGGATGGGTTGGTGGGTAGGTGATAGTGGATTTCAAAATGGTTTATTACTGTGGTTTATTCTTATCAGAAATTCTTTTTAATGTTCTTATTCTATTAGGTCATGAGTGTATTGCTTCATGGAGATGCTGCCTTTGCTGGTCAAGGGGTTGTTTATGAAACGTTTCATCTCAGTGATCTACCCATGTATACAACCCATGGTACTATTCACGTAGTTGTTAACAATCAGGTAAATTATCACCATTCTGTTATATTGAAGTTTTCAATAAACCTGTGTTTATTGTGCACACACTTTGTTTTTCTTAAAACCCTTAGACAAATAATTTGTTGTCACTGAGATCTTGTAATTTTGTTATTGGAACCGCAAATGACTGGAGCTCACCGAGGAATCAGCTGCTGACGGGCGTATCTGGATCGCTCTCACTCGTGACGCTGCAAATTCGCTGGGAGCTGGCTCAACCCACCTCGGGTGTATGCCGCAACATCAAACAAACTTCAAAGATATAAACCTAAAAGAGGTATAACTATTAGGTAGTTTACAATATCTAGAATTTACTTCATGTAGTCAATATTTGAATCCATTGACTGTGACACACTGATACAGATTTTATTGGGGGAATCACCAATCTTTAATCCATGATGCAGCAACACATAACATTAACTTTATAACACCTATGTAGTGAGTTTGTATGACATTAGTTTTTTTGGAACCTGAATTTTTTTTGAGAAGCTAGTCAGCTAGTAATTCTGCCTTGAAGTTTATGGCCTTGTCTAAACAAGAAGGAATATGACTGCAACATGCATATTGATCAACGCCTATTTATTCAACTAAGGATGTTTTACAAAGTGGTGTCTTGCAGATATTTAGGCAAATGACACGTGACAACAAAAATACACATGAAATACTTACTAAAATTCAATGAATAATAAAATGTTTTTGTGGTACAAATTAAAACTGCCGAGTGTGCTGGGGCAGTTTTCTATGACTGGATGCTCTTCCTGTTACCAACCCCCACTTGTTTCTAAATGAGGTAATAATCTCCCAGTCTTTTGAACAACAAACAGCCCAGACATGCTTACATGGAGAACTGGAAACAAATGGTACTGAAACAATCTGTTTGTTTATAAAGATTGTGCAATATTTGTGAAGAAGCCCAGACAAGCAATGGACACCATTAGTGAAACCATTATTCATAAACCTGCAATATCATGTGTGTGAATAGCTCTCTCTCTCTTTGTAGCTGTTTCACTAATGCCACTCACACAGCACCCATTTTCTTCCACATAAAGTTTTGGATTCATTTCTTTTAAGCGAAGGCAAAAAGTTACACTCTCAGTATATTATTGTTGATACACCATAACATTTAGGTCAATTTACATTCAGAAGGGGTTGAATTTAGAAACAAAAAGAAAATGAAAAATAGTTTAAGTAAATTTAGAGAATTAGAAGAATGTTTGAAATTCAGTGTAACATCCGTCACAAATTTGGTAGGAAGATTTTCTCTCGTTTTCATTATTCTCTTATTAAGAGAAGTTAAAATCAATTTAAAATCAATCTCTAAATTTACCTCTGTATTAATTCTATGGTTGCAGAATAGACCACATTTGACTTGTGTATATTGTTTTTATTTTGTCTGTTTTCTTTAGATTGGTTTTACAACTGATCCTCGTGTGTCGCGGTCATCACCTTACCCTACTGATGTTGCTCGAGTAATCAATGCTCCAATATTTCATGTGAATGCTGACCATCCCGAAGCTGTGATATATGTTTGCAAAGTAGCCTCTGAATGGCGACATCGATTCAACAAAGATGTTGTGATTGATCTGGTAAATTCCCATGTCTTTTACTGCCTGTTTAAAATAATTTTATCTTATATTGTTTTTGATTTAATGTAAAAAAAAAAAAAAAAATTTAATGTTTAGTCTGAAAAGAAGCTTATCAAGTAAACACCTTGTCACATTAATTTCGATGTTTCAGTCATGTATTTCTAAATATTTGCAAAAGTATTATTAAAAATATGAAAAATATATTGGCTTAGTTATATTTTAGTTTAGCAGATAAGCATTAATTTGGAAAATGTGAAGAATATTTTAACATTCTTTTCCAATAATTTGATTTTGAAAATCTCTACCAAAATATTCAAATATCTTCAATTTTGATCATTCTTCATTAGATTATGCATTTCCAATGTTTTTTTTCTTACCTGCTTTATACTGTTGAAAGTGTCGCAGAGAGAGTGAACTCCTGGATATCCCACCAATTTCAGAATCTCTTAGGGTTGATATATTGGAGTTGTTTCCTGCTATTTATTCCTGGCTCATAAGGATGGCAAGCTAACAAATACTAATTAATTATACATGGCTCCTATTCTTACATTTGTAAGCTTTATCTACAACATTACCTACTTGCAGCTAAATGAACTGAACCCGCACGTGTTTAGTATTGTGGTTATCAAACTACAGCATGGTGATAGGATTTGAAATGTCGTCAAACACTCTGCAACTAGTCAATGTCAATAAATCTGTTCCTCTACAAGATGTTTCTTTTAACTGGAAACTTGTGAAAGTTTTTGCAATTTGCATATGTACATGTATATATTCACCTGCCCCTTCCACTCCTTCATATGTACTTGTACTTTTTTTGCGTAGTTTTGTATTTATTAACAATATCAGACTCCATGATATTTAGGTAGCTGAAAAAGTATTTTTTCATACTTTATTTTGGTAATTTTAAAAAATTCACTGGAATGGGTTTTTTTTTAATTCAATAACATTTTTAATTGTACATTTTACAGAAATTGTAACAATGCAATGTATCTTTTAACACTAACAATAAGAAGGTGGTTGAAGTACTTACTCTTGAATTCTTTACCATCCTTCACTGTTTTTATTGATGTGCATTTTACAACCATCATAACTTTGTGGAATTGATCTTCAATGCTAAATTGCACATATGCAAATTTAAACTTGTCAGTATTTTCAAGTGAAGATAGTGTAGGATAAAGTGTGCTGTGAATTTAACTGGACAAATTTTCATTTATACATTGTCTAGGCTTGCATAATGATAAAGTATATGGTATTTCCTAGATTTAGCCAATACTATCAACCACTAATTGGTTCTATATTGAATTTTAAATTTTTAACCATACTTGCTTATAAGTAGTACACCATTGATATGCACTTTATATTTTTAACACTAATATTGTCAGTTTTACATTTAATTGTTGAAGTAAGTTGTTTCCTGGTGTATATGTTTCTCTGTCTTTTCTGTGTATTTTAATTTACAAAACAGTAATCTCCGACGTAATCTCAGATTGTATATGGATCTTTTACAGGTGTGCTACAGACGAAGTGGGCACAATGAAATTGATGAACCCATGTTCACTCAACCTCTTATGTACAAAAAAATTGCCAAACAGCCAACTGTATTAGCCTCCTATGCTGAGAAATTAATTCATTCTGGCATTGTGTCTCAACAGGAATATGAGGTGTGTATTAATGTTACCTTCATAAATTGTTTTTTCTATACATGTAACAATTTCTACTGACAATTTCCACCCATGATAGCATAGAAAGTAAACACAAAATGATGATAATGATGATACTAATAATTACTGCATAATAATAAACATGTTAGCTTTCACTGGCTTTCATCTCTCAGTTGTGTTTAGCCTCTTATGTCTATCAATTTCATCATTATTACCTTAATGTGTATGGAAGCTAAGAATTCCATATATATATATATATAGGCGCAGGCGTGGCTGTGTGGTAAGAAGCTTGCTTCCCAACCCCATGGTTCTGGATTCAGTCCCACTGCGTGGCACCTTGGGCAAGTGTCTTCTACTATAGCCTCGGGCCGACCAAA
>JAOPUL010005356.1:17694643-17708635 GCA_027564515.1 Octopus rubescens
GTTGTGAGTTCTGTTCCCAGACCGGGTGATGCGTTATGTCCTTGAACTTTATTTCAAGCTCATTCTTCTATCTGAAGTTGCGACCGATAGATAGTATTAGCAATTGGAAAGACCAATGGAAAGCATTGTTTCCTCCGTCCGATTTGGCGAATATCGGTCGACTGTCGATATGTATTAATATGGAAAAAGGGATTAATAAATCCATTCAGATATCTAGAAAGCACTCATTGTTAAACGAACTTGGTTAACTACATCAATATTAACGATACCAATAAATGCAAATAGAATTAACATCCATGGTATTTCTTCATGTATGACAAGTAAATCCAAAGAATGGAGAAAATCACATCTCCAATTGATGATTACACCATATATAATCAACGATCGTTTCTATTCTGCCAGTACATTTAAATATATAAATAAATGTACAAAATAGTCAAATTATATATCCGAAAATATATGCTAGCACAACTTTATCAAGGTAATCCAAAATGGGCTAAATTCAAAGTGAACTTAGAAAATATCTCTAATAGATGAATGCATACAAAATGAACGTTAAGAAGAAATATAATATTCTAAGAAAAGCTAATTTAGTATTTAAACTTATGATGACGTCAGTAGATAACAAAAGAATAAAAAATAAACAGAAATTCTACATCACATTTAGTTATGTAGCATTTAGTTATATGCGAAAAGAACAAATTTTAGAAAAATTATGCTTATTAGATTATAGGAAAAACAATTAATACATTATTTACTATTGAAATATTTAAATGTTTTCCTATATTTATGAGAACATTTTAATGTAAGATTCTTTCAACAATGTAATAATACTAATTTTGAAGAAATTATATAATACATTTCCTGTAGGCAAAGATCACATTTAAAATTAAGATGGTGCATAACTAATAATGGGCCATTTTATACCGTAGTTAATGATAGGTTTTCAATTCCATCTAGCACATCTACTCACAGAGGTTTGGTCAGCCTGGAACTATAGTAGAAACACTTAGACACCTCCAAAAGATGTCATGTTAAAGGACTGAACCCGAAACCTTGTGCTTGGGAAGTGAACATCTTAACCACACAGCCAAGCCTAGAGTAACTGGTAATTGGTATAATTTGGGAGTATCCCTAGTTTGATATATTTTCATGTTCCTTAATATACAGATAATAATTCCTAAATCAAAATCCGATATTTTCTTATTAAACCTGACAATAATTAAAATTTCGCAGATATTGAAATTACATTAAAGTATTCATATTTTGCTAAACTTCACTGATGATAGTAATATTTTTATATAATTCTGCGCATCTTCAAACAACATAACCTCTCTGGATTGGTTTTCTGGCAGTGATTTATGTACTAATTTATGACTCAAGATCACAAATTTGGGTGACAGAAATTGTTGACAGAATCGTCACTGTTACTGGGCATGTAATTATCTCATCGACCCTGGAGGAATAAAAAGTATTTTAGTAGGATTCAAGCTGAACTGAGTGTCTCTTAAACGTTATATAATGGCAATAACAATAATGGAAGATCCTTATAACAAATAAGCAATCTAAGGTCCACAACCAAATGTTGACAATGGATTTAATATAAGCACCATAAATTTGGTGTCTAATATATATGCTTCAATACATACATAAAAATATATATGCATTTATAACATGCATATCAATATACATGCACATACACACATTTATATATATATATATATACACACATATGTATGCACTTATACACACATAAAAGATATATATATTTAATATATTGAATTAGACCATAATCACTATAAAAATATATTCACTGAATTTAAGAGCTCAATTGGCGAACATGTTAAACTCCAGTATATTACTTCTACAACACCCAATATCCATAAAAGGAATGAGTTTGCATAGCAATATATTGGCTAAAATGCGAAGAAAATATTTAGGGGAATAAAAAGATTTCAATGATATTTCCAAATTTCATTATTAAGTTCTACAGCTGTTTTCATAGTTAAACTACAAATGTCTTCATCCATATAATCGTTACATAATTCATTTAATTAAAAAGAAATACATAATGAATTCATTTGAATGAGAAGAATACATCATTTCAACAGGAATTAAAAATCGAAATATGAAATTGAAAACATTGTTGTTGTTTGGAAGAAATGAGCAAGAGAAAATATATAAGTGTGTTCAACCTGCTTCAAAGTTAGTGGAGGAATATTATTCTAATCTTCAAGATAAAAGTCAGGAGTGTATAGTAAAAGTAGGACTTTGAGACTCTGTAATTACACGTAGAAATGGCTTTAACTTTATTTAGTAGTTGCATACAGGGTGGCCCAGATGTAACCGAACCTGAATTGTTATGAAAAGTTACAGTTAAATGAAACAAATTTTATTTAATATAGTTACAGCAAATGTTCAAAATGCACACCATTATTTGCAATACAGTGATGACATCGTTTAATGGTTGATTCAGCTACTTTTTGCACATTTTTTGCAGCACTTTCAGTGGTGATGACTAAACCGGTTAACACAGCCATGCACGTGAAGTCTCTTTACCAATTCTCCCTGATATCGATCGCTTCGGTATTTCGTGAAGCAGACAGCCATGCACGTGAAGTCTCTTTACCAATTCTCCCTGATATCAATCGCTTCGGTATTTTGTGAAGCAGACTTGAAATCAGTGATCATCGATTGAGCTTTCGGGTTCGGTTACATCTGGGCCACCCTGTATATAAGTGTGTGCATTTTATAATTAATTATTTGACTTCTTTCTATAAAAAGATGATTTCTAACAGAGAAAATAAATCTTAATTGCTGCAGTTTAGACAACAGCAACAGTTAAGGTTACATGTTGAATTTTAGAAAAATCTTGCATATTTCAATTGTTCCATTTACAGGTTATATTTGTGAAGTGTGTGTGTGTGTTAGCTGGTCATTTTGTTTTGCCTAAAAACCCCAGTTTTTTTTTAAGATTACTACTTGGGTGTTTAGTAACAATGGCCAAGAGTATCAATAGTCATAGCTACAAATCTTCTTTTATCTTTTTTAACTTGTTTCAGTAATTTGACTGCGGCCATGCTGGAGCACTGCCAGTTTGAAGGGTTTTAGTCGAAAAAAAATCCACCCTAAGACTTATTTTTTCTAAAGCCTAGTACTTATTCTATCGGTTTCTTTTGCCGAACCGCTAAGTTACAAGGACATAAACACACAACAGCAGTTGTCAAGTGGTGGTGCGGGACAAACACAAAGACACACACACATAGATATATACATATATGATGGGCTTCTTTCAGTTTCCGTCTACCAAATCCACTCACAAGGCTTTGGTCAGCCCGACGATATAGTAGAAGACACTTGCCCAAGGTGTCACGCAGTGGTACTGAACCTGGAACTATGTGGCTGAGAAGCAAGCTTCTTACCACACAGCCACACCTGCGCCTATGTAAATTTATTATACATATCATCATTATTTAACATCTGTTTTCCATGCTGGCATGGGTTAGATGGTCTATCAAGATTCAGTGTGTTACAGGGACTGGGTCAAGCTTCAGTGTCATTTTGGGGATGGTTTCTATGGCTGGAGGGCCTTCCTAATGCCAACCACTTTACAGTGAATAATGGTGCTTTTTTTCATGCTACCGAATCTAGTGAGATTGCCAAGTGGCAATACAGAAAAAGGAAAAGGAAAACTGTCCCACTATTAAGCAGGGTGGTGGGAGTATTTGGAGAGGGTGGAGGTAGCTTTATGCAAAGAGTTGAAAGTTATGTGTGTATGTATGTACATACATATGTATGTATGTGTGTATGTACATATATACATACATACATAGATATGTAGGTATGTATGAATGAAGGCGCATGGCTCAGTGGTTAGAGGGCTTACAATTGTGAGGTTGTGAGTTTGATTCCCGGACTGGGGTGTGTGTTGTGTTCTCGAGCAAAACACTTTATTACACTTTGCTCCAGTTCATTCAACTGTAGAAAGGAGTTGTGACGTCATTGGTGCCAAGCTGTATCTGCCTTTGCCTTTCCCTTGGACAACATCGGTGGCGTGGAAATGGGAGACTGGTATGCATGGGCGACTGCTGGTCTTCCACAAAAACCCTACCCAGACTTGTGCCTAGGAAGGGAGCTTTCTAGGTGTAATCCCATGGTCATTCATGACCGAACGGGGTCTTTACCCTTTACTTTACATATGTATGTATGCATTTTTGTATGTAGAAAGAATGTAACAGTTACCTTTTCTGGATAGGGCCTCTTCGTTTTTAGTAATAAGCAGAAAACGAGGACTTTCTGGACAAAATACCAAAAGCGGTAACTGTAAGGCAGCTGGAATAAATGTCAGACCTGGATAATGAAAGTAAAAGGTATAGGTATTATTATTGTTGACTAACCATGGTCAACTCAGCTTGAGCAGATATTAAAGCAAAAAGGTAACCGATTTATTTATTTATAGACCTGCAAGCAAGTTCCCAGATACGACCCCCACTTCGGATACAAACTTTCACAATACTCAATCAATCAGTTTGAATCGAACTACATGCAGCATACGATCAACATTTCTTTATACCTTTTATTTCTTTTTACTTGTTTCAGTCATTGGGCTGTGGCCATGCTGGGGCACCACCTTTAAAGGTTTCATCAAACAAATGAACTCAAGTATACTTATTTTTGAAACCTGGTACTTATCCTATCAGCCTTTTTTGCTGAACTGCTAAGTTATAGGGATGTAAACATACCAACATCTGTTGTCAAGTAGTGGTGGGAGGACAAACACAGAAACAAAGACACACACATACACACACACACATATATATAGATATATATATAGATATATATATATATGTGTGTGTGTGTGTGTGTGTGTGTGTGTATATATATATAATATATATATATATATATACATGCAATGGGCTTCTTTCAGTTTCTATCTACCAAATCCACTCACAAGACTTTGGTCGACCTGAGGCTATAGTAGTAAGCACCTACCCAGGGTGCCACTAAGTGGAACTGAACCCGTAAATTTTTCATGGCTGTGATCCAGCATGGCCGCAGTCTAATGACTGAAACAAGTAAAAGATACTAGAAGAGATTGTAGTTCGTTGGAAGAATCGTAGCACAATGGAAGAAAAATGAATGGCATGAGAAATACGGAAAGCTTCTAACAATGCAGAAAGTTTAACCCTTTAGCATTTAAACTGACCATTTCCAGCCAAAATATTCTTCCTGTTTTATGTTCAAACTGACTGGATCCAGCCTCTCACACCTACCCTACAATGTTAGTCTAAGAAGTATACAATCACATCATCGAAACATCAAAGCTACAGGATAATACATGTTTAATTCAAATCAATATGAATAAATAAGCGTTACATTTTATAGAATAATCTGAATGCTAAAGGGTTAAAAAAAAAACCTTTATATTTTGGGTGCAAAAGCCCATCTTCAGAAGAATACAGTCAAAGAAATGTGTATCCTGCCATTTCAGATAGTCCGGTGCTTGTGCTAGTAGTTTAATGAAGCGAATGCGTGTTCATAACATGGTTTTTGTGAGACATGGGGAAATACTAATTCAGAACGCATTTTTTCGGTAAAAAAATGTTTATTGTGCATTTGTAAATAAGCTGACCAGTAATCTGAATGTGTATGCAGGGGTCAGATAAAGCTTAGAGACTTACGTTACAATAAATGTAAACAGGCTGTTCAGTGCTGGACAACCTATGTTGATTGCTGATATAATTCAGAATTAGCAGAGCAAAGTAATTTAGATGAGTTATAATTTAGATGAATTATATCTCGTTATAACTCATCTAAATTATATCTCGTTATAACTCATCAAAATTATAACTTGTTATAATTTTGATGAGTTATAATCACCAGTTTAACGTGCACTGTTCCATGCTTGCATGGATCAGATGGAAGTTGTTGAGCTACCAGACTTTCTATGGCTGGGTGCCCATCCTGTCACCAACCCTCACCTACTTCCAAGCCATTTCCTGTGGCCAAACGTTTTTCACAGAAGACTGGAAACAAACATCATCACCTGTATGAAGGTTGGTGATGTTCATTTAGAACCCCATCATGTGATGTTAAGGCAAGGATACACACACACACACACACACACACACACACACACACAAACACACACACACACACAGATAGATATTGTTTCTTGGCTAAGATCAAAAGGGATTACTTACCAAGTAATATGGGCCATAAAGAATCAGTCCCCATGATTTCAGGGAAACTTAATACTTGCGATAAAAATACCCCAAGAGTTATACTCAGCTGGTGCACAACACCCAGTGCTCCTCGGATATTGGATGGGGCAATTTCTGACAAATACATTGGCGTGAGGACTGTAGTTAGACCTTCAAAGCAGAAACAAAATATCAATAGAATCAGAAGTTTGAGAAGGAAAATAAAATTTGCAAAGTTAAATATTTAAATGAAAAATGAAATATATACTTCATATATATTACTTTTTTTTTAATATTTATCTGTGTGATTTTTTGAATAGGCACAACAAGGGGGAGTTATAATAAGGTTCTATGGGTAGGATTTATGAGGGGGGGGACTATGAGTGGGAGCCATGAGAAGTTGCTAAAAGTGAGAGGTATGAGTGGGCACTATAAGGTGATACTATGAAAGGATACTACAAGTGGGCAATTTGAGTAGGAGCAGCAAATGAGTGCTGGGTGTTAAGAGTGGGAGCTATTGGGCACAATAGTGGGTGCTATGAGTGGGCATTATGAGTGGGAGCCATTATAGGGTGTTATAAGTGGGAGCCATTATAGGGTGTTATAAGTGGGAGATTCAAGTGGGTAGTATGAGTAGGAACTATGAGTGGGCACTGCAGGTGGGTGTTATGAGTGGAAGCTATTGGGCGCAATAGTGGTACTTATGCGAGTGGGAATTATGAGTGGGAATTACGAGTACAAGTTGCAAGAAGATAAATAACAACATGGAAGAAGAGAAAAGGAGAATGAAAGAAAAAGGAAGGACCAAAAAAAGGTAAAAGAATGAATGAAGATTCTTCAGAAAAATAATCATCAGACGATTGCTAAGATATTAAGAAGAAGGAAGAAAAATAATCATCAGAAGATTTAGCAATGAGTTTTGGAAATGAAAGACTTACAGAGAAAGCAGAAGACTTACCACAACTGACTCCCAGAATCAATCGACCAATAATGATCATCTCGAAAGATTTGCTCCTTTTACAAAGTGCAATGAATATGGAGCCAACAAATGCAATTGGACAATTCACCATGATTCCTCGCTTTCTTTTAAAAAAAAAGATATAAATCAATATACAAGAAAAAATAATGATAAAGAAAAAAAGAAAAGTTAAAAAGTTAAAGGGTTTATTACAGCTGAACTGTTTTTTTAATTGAGTCTATATTGTTGCTGTCATTATTTAACTCCAGATTTGTTGATGATGCCAAGTAAAAAGCACTGATGATGGTGCCACATAAAAAACACTGATGATGGTGCCAAGTAAAAAGCACTGGTAATGGTGCCACATAAAAAGCACTGGCCATGGTGCCACATAAAAAGCACTGGTGATGGTGCCACGTAAAAAGCACTGGTGATGGTGCCACATAAAAATCACTGGTGATGGTGCCACATAAAAAGTACTCAGTATACTCTGTAAAGTGGTTGGTGTTAGGAAGGGCATCCAGCTGTAGAACACAAGCCAAAATACACGACTGGAACCTGGTGTGGCTCCTGAACTAGCCAACTTCTGGAAAACCGTCCAACCCATGCCAGCATGGAAAACGGACATTAAATGTTGATGATGAACCCTGATTGAATTAAAACTGTAATTATAATCAAAGGTGTTCTAACCATGAAAATCTCCTTGTTTTGCACATCTAGAACTACATTGTTCCTTGTGTCATTCCTATTTTACTGAGACCGTAGAGTTGTGATTAGAAGGAGATATGGCTGCTATTTCTAGCAGGTCCTGAGACCACAGATAGCCTTCAGCATTGGTTCTAGTCAGTTTTGATATTCCTAACAGACTATTGATACTTTACTATTGATACTTTACTAGTATGTATTTTATTGACATGGAATTAAATGACAGAGTGGACTCTGGTATGATTTGAACTGAGATTGTCAGGCATTTTGTCTTGTCCTCCACCAATTTTACTATTCGCACCTTAATAATAATAATAATAATAATAATAATAATAATGGTTTCAAATTTTGGCACAAGGCCAGCAATTTTGGGGTGTGGGTGTTAGTCAATTACATCAAACCACTGGTACTTTATTTGTTAACCTCAAAAGGGTGGAAAACAAAATTGACCTCAGCAGTATTTGAACTCAGATTGTAAACAGTCGCAAGAATTGCCTCTAAGCATTTTGTTTGACACGCTAATGATTCTGTTACCTTAATAATAATAAGAAGAAGAATAGTAGTAATAATAATAATCCTTTCTATTATAGGCACAAGGCCTGAAATTTTGAGGGAGAGGGATAGTTGATTACATCAATCCCCAGTATTTGACTGGTACTTTATTTATTTCAACCCTGAAAGGATGAAAGGAAAAGTCGACCACGGTGGAATTTGAACTCAGAACGTAAAGATGGACAAAATGTTGGTCCGCATTTTGTCAGGTGTGCTAATGATAATGATGATGATGCTTTCAAATTTTAGTACAAGGTCAGCAAGCCCAGGAGAAGGAGCTAGTCAATTACATCCACCCCAGTACTCAACTGGTACTTATTTTATCGACTTCCGAAAGGATGAAAGGCAATGTCGACCTCAGTGGAATTTGAACTCAGAATGTAAAGCTGGACGAAATGCTGCAAAGCATTTTGCCCAGCGTGCTAATGATTCTGCCAGCTCGACACCTTCATAATAATAATAATCCTTTCTATACTGGGCACGAAGGCCTGAAATTTTGAGGGAGAGTAGTCGATTTTATTGACCCCAGTTCGCAACTGGTACTCACTTTATCGACCCTGGAAAGAATGAAAGGCAAAGTCGACCCCAGCAGCATTTGAACTTAGAACGTAAGTTGGAAGAATTGCCGCTAAGCATTCCTCCCGACATGCTAACGATTCTGCCAGCTCGCTGCCTTAATAGTAATAATGATAATTTGTAACTTAAGCACATGATCACAAAGCTTGTGCAAGATGTATAGTCAATTACACTTGGTAGTGGTGGTGGTGGTGGTGGTGGTGATGGTGGCCATCGTCATTTAGCTCTTAGTCAGCTATAATCAAGAAGATTAAGACGAAAGACATACTCGCCAACAACCATGCTAACATTTGTTTTTATTTTTTTTCATGGTTAATATACCTTGGACAACACTATCCAATGTATCTTTTGTTTAGAAAGCAGAGTATAAATTAATGGAGATTTGGTTGCTATTTCTAACATATCAAGCAACCATGTAGAGGCGATGTCTTTTATAACATCAGAACAAGGCAGCCATAACTTTTGAAGAAGAGAGTATGTAATCAATTAAATCAACCTCAGTGATTGGTAATGTATTTGATGATGTTAAAGACACCCTTTTTTTTTTCTCAAAAACAATTGCCTTGAGTCTTATGTGCAAAATTGGACCCATATTACATGCTTTAATGCACTAAAAACGTTTTCCCTGAATATATGATGCTAAAATTGGGGTGCATCTAAGATAACAACTCCTGAACATTGTGGAAAAACAAAAGCTCATCTATTATGGCCATATTTGAAGAAGCAGAGGTTTGGAAATCATTATCATGGAAGGAAGAGTAGAGGGTAATAAATGAAGAGGCAGGCCAAGTAAAGAACGGAATGGATGGACAATATCATGAGCTGTTTGGACAAGAATGGCAAAGCAGCTGGAGAACTGGTGCTTAATTGGCAAGACTTTTGTTGTAGTATCATCAATGTGTATGATACATAATGACGATGATCTAATATATGCCCATGCACCTCTTATGTTATCAAATACGGTATTTTATTTTTAATAACCACCCTGCCATTTCACTGTTGAAGGATAAATGGCAAAATTAGCTTTCTATCCCCTTTGGGGGTTCTTTCTTCTTCTTCTTCCTCGTTTAATGCCCATTTCCATGCTAGCATGGGTTGGACGGGTTTTACCTAATGGCTCTTCTCCAAGCCTCTCGATCTTGTGCAAGGCCTGGTCGTAATCTCAACTTCCTAAGGTCATACCTAACTAACTGGGTCCATGTTTTACATGGTCTACCAATCCCTCTAATTCCGTCAATCTCAATAAACCTACATCTGCTGACTGGATTTACATCATCCATCCTTTCAAAATTATTTTACCATGCAACCCTGAAATGATTTTCCCAAAACCAAGGGACCCATAACCCTATATTATGGACAACACTCACCAACCTAATTTTGATATGACATTAAATGAAGTAAAAATCTTTTAGAAAGAGATTTTGTTCATATAATAAAATCAAATGTTTAACTCATTATTCTTGAAAATGCTGAAAGCTAACATTATATAAAATAAATTTTTATAATTTTTTTAGCAGGTCTTCAGGTCTCTGGTTCTCATTGTCTTGCTATATATACTTGCAAGACTTAGACACAGTCAGGGGTCATTAGGAGCCACCTGAACTCCTTTGGTACCAGGACACTTTGCAGGATTATGGGTTACCATTGTTTGGATTTCGTATCCAACCAACAACTGTACTCAGAAACTGGGAAGCATCCTGTTACTTGTATGATTTAGAAGCATTAGCTCATACTGTTTGATAATGTTGCTCGATTTTCCGAGTTGGATTCTGCATATCGTGTTCTCTTCTTTGAGGATCCAGCTGGGAGTGATGGCTCATGATGATTGACAACATGTCACATGGTCATGGTAGATAAAGAAGTATCTCACAGAGATGGGAACTGACTGGGACATTCTTCGGAGGGTTGCCAGGGATGACCCAAGCAAATACTAACAAATAGTGGATGCAGCAACATGCTACAACAGCACATACCACCATACCGTTATTGAAAGACTTTACCTAATTGAATATCACAATTTTTACATGAAGCTAAGGGTAGGTTTTTCAGAACCCACTTTGGGGAATACTACTCTGTACCATCTTCCTCAAATTTATGCAGTTTTAATTTTTAGTTGGTTTACCAACGTCTATTAGAAATGCAAACTTAGTAACATAATGTACTATATCTGTTTCTTTTTATCTATATAACAAAAGTTGTTTTTTTTTCAATAAAAGAACAAAATAAAAGAAACAAAATAATAACAAACAATTAGATTATTACAGAAAATAAAATAAAATCTTACATCAAAACGTTTCAAAGAGGTTGTTGTCAGACTATTTCGCAAAAATATTAAACCATTTTGTGGATCGATGAAAAAGAAGTTATTCAAGTCACTACTTCCTTGCATAAAATATGTGATGTTATTCTGGAATATTAAAATGAATAACAATAAACATTTAGAATAGAAAGAAACATGCTAAAATTTAATGAACAGCTTACAAAAAACAGGTGAAGTCATGCTGATGATTTCTATAAAGAATGAAATAAGGCTATATATGATTACCAATGATTAAAAATTTTAAGAACTTTGTAATAAGTAAATTTAAAATAAGTAAATGTGTGTATTCTATGCATCATTTTCCTTATTCCTTAATTTCAAATTCAAACAGCTAATCCCACCAAATATTCTGAAGAAATGGTTATCTCCCTTGTATCAACTATTTACAAGGGAGCATCACATATTTAAAAGAAAATATGATATTTGACCTTATAAGTCTGAATTTCAGAGAGAAAGAAAAACAGGCCAACTGACAGCAATTTCATTGTTTTTCCTAGAAAACTGGACAACTGCATAATGGTTCTCTCTAAAATGTGTCCAATATTCTATAAATTTGAATCACTTATACACTTAAATCTTTTGTTACCAGACTTTTATTGAAATAAACTGCCTTTACTTCAATTAATTTTGAAAATAATGAAAAAGTAATTAAAATAACTTAGTCACTATTGGTGTTTAAAACAAAAATTAACATGAATTTTTGATGAATGGTTTTTAACTTATACCAATTTAAGGCAAACAGTTTGTATTTGGCATGTTGATATTAAAGGGGTAAAAGTTACAAGTGAAAAGAAAAGAAAAGAAAAAAAAACATTACCAGGTCACCATCAACAGCAATAACTTGAGTGACAGCATTGTTGATATTATGGGTATCTGAAACAGTAATTACTGTATTGGTTGGAGCAATAAAACGTGGGGTGGAAGGATTGCGATTCACTTTTACTCTGATAGTTGCATAACCTTTCTGTGATGGTTTATTTACGTCATAGACTGCCAGACGAATCTAGAATCACAAAAGAAAAAGAAAGAAAATGTGAAAAAAAAAAAAATGTGCAGGCGTAGAAGTGTGGTTAAGAAGTTCTATTTGAAACTAAGTAGCTTCAAGTTCAATCCCACTGTGGGGCACAAGGAAAGTAGTATTTAGTAGATGGAAATTGTGTGAAAGCCTATCTTCTATATGTGCGTGTTTGTATGTATGTGCGTATGTGTGCATCTGTGAAAACTGGTGTAAATAGTGTATCAAGTTGTATCTGTTTACTTCAAAAGCTAATTCAACCATTCAATAAATATATAGATCTTTAACCCTTTAACTGCAAAATAAAATTTCATGGTTAATCTAGTAATGATGCTAAAGATCTCCCTGACATATCCCAACTAAAAATAGTTTCAAACATGACATTTCTCAACAAAAGATAGATTGGTAAAAAAAATGCTCTCGACAGTTAAGGGTAATGAAGTTTTGGGTGGATATATCTAATTTCTACAGTAAAAGAGTTAAAATAAGTATAGGTCTTAAACCAAAATATGTACTGGGTTTGGTATAACTAACTATAATGATTATAGCTGCAGTTCAATAACTGAAACCAGCAGCAAGGATGAAAGGAAAAGTGAATTGAGAAGTTTTGTGAAATTGGTTGATTTCTTTCTTATTATTTTGTTTTGGAAGCTGGACTGGAGATGAAAAATATACTTTCTAATAAAGGGTAAAGGTAAAGACACCCTTCGGCCATGAATGACCATGGGTTTGCACCTAGAAAGCTCCTCTCCTAGGCACAAGTCTGGGCAGAGTTGTTTTGTAGAAGACCAGCAGTCACCCATGCATACCAGTCTCCCCTCTCCACACCACTGATGTTGTTCAAAGGAAAGGCCGATACAGCTTGGCACCAGTGACATCATAACTCATTTCTACAGCTGGGTGAACTGGAGCAACGTGAAATAACATGTCTTGCTCAAGAATAGAACAAACATACAGCCCGGTCCAAGAATCGAACTCACAACTTCACGATTGTAAGCCTGACACTCTAACCACTGAGCCATGCATCTTCATTTTCTGACAGGTAATTGATTTTTATAACATTAGATTAAGAAATCCTTATACATCCTGTTACTTAAGGAATAATCTTTCATACAGGGGAGTTGCTAGTACAGTTTAAATTTTATTTTTTTCAGAAAAAGTAAAACTTAAATTTTAATTAATATAAAACAAAAGAAACAATAAAATGCCTTAATTAATGACTTGAATAAAAAACATGAATTAATTTGGCTATAGAAAATATATGGAAGAGGAAGAAGGGTGGTTAAGCAAGTTTATATAAAAACACAGACATACACATGAAAATAATGACATATGTAAAAGGACTTTCAACGAATACACATATAGAGACATAAATATACACAAACTAATATAAATACTTACAATATAAGTTTCCGTTAAAAGAGAGTCACTTTTCAGTGAACGTTTAACACGAACCATACCAGTATCTTCATTTACAGAAAAGAATATTGAAGATGGATAATTTCCAACAATTTCATATTTAAAAGTTCTCTGAAAATTGAAAATAAGATTTTTTGTTAATGGGAAGAGATTAAATATGTAAATATTTTGTTTAAAAACTAACAATATATACATACACACACATATATACACAATTACATATATATATAAATAAATAAATATA
>JAOPUL010005356.1:17764656-17767156 GCA_027564515.1 Octopus rubescens
ACCAAAGCCTTGTGAGTGGATTTGATAGACGGAAACTGAAAGAAGCCCGTCGTATATATATATATATATATATATATATTTCTTAGACGCTCAGCACATCTTATCTTAGCATTGGATACCTTTGGTATCAATGATTTCTAGTGTCTTAATAAAATAAAGAGAAAGAGAGAGAGAGAGAGAGAGAGAGAGAGAGAGAGAGATGCCCAAAATTATTTCCTTTTTATATGTAGTGATTGTACACGTGCTGTTGGCTTTTTTCATTCACGTCTCCATTACATATTACTTCTCGTGGTCTTGGTTCCCGGGCGCAATGTAAGTTTGACATAAGCTCTCCAGGTTGAATGTACATGGCACCACCTGTGTACGGAAGATTAGGGCTGGGCAAAGAATGATACCCTCTGAATAAGAGTAAGGTTCTTTTGAGTGGAAACGAAGCAGTTGGTTAATGCAAATGAGGCAAAGTGAGGTCGATATAATAACCGTAGATTGCGAAATCGATACAGTGTTTGTCATTGAGATAGATGTGGTGTGCGAAGGCTGAGATAGTTCGATCTGGCAGGAAGATTCCAATCTGAGAGACTAGGGAAGGATGGTAAGTTCAAGAAGAATATTTTTGAACAAGTCACAGTCAATTCGAGGTATGTTGCTAAGTGCAACAACACAGCTTTTGACAAATATCTCAGGGACCACTTGTTATAGCAAGTCTCCCGTAGATATGGATTTAGAGAGGTCGAGGAAACAATTAAAGATAATGGCGATTGTGATTGTTAACCGTTTCTATTACTTTAATGTTATTGTAAGTTGAAGGTCACAAATCACGATTGATTCTTGTAGAGGAAAGAAATATTGTATAGGTTAGCGAAGATAGGGGCTAATTTTGGTGCACATTTTTCCGAGTAAGCGAAGCGATATCGGCAAGGTAAAAGTATTTTTGCATTTGATGTGAATGTGTGTTCATGGTGATGAGGATGGCGATGAAGATTTTGTAATTGAGTGCATTGCCTAAGGAACTGAGAATCGGGTAGCAAACAATGAGTCTTCCTGTGTGAGAGTACAGCTTATGGTTCAATTCGGTTTAGGGCGGGGTGGGGGGAGAATTCTACAAATTTGATACTCTGCATTTCCAAACATGTCAACACGTAGAGAAAATGATGTGTAAATAATACTAAATTGTTTAAATAAACCCAATATTTTGGTACTTGATTATTGTTGGGCAGGCGTGGCTGTGTGGTTAGAAGTTTGGTTTCCGACTACATGGTTCTGGGTTCAGTCCCACTGCGTGGCACTTTGGGCAAGTGTCTTCTACTATAGCATTGGATCGACCAAAGGTTTGTAAGTGGATTTGGTAGAAAGAACCCCGTCGTATGTATGTTTGTATATATATATATATATATATAGAGCGAGAGAGAGAGAGATGGATATATATATATTTATTTATTTATACATACGACGGGGTTCTTTCTACCAAATCCACTTACAAACCTTATATATAGTTTGATTGATAGCATCACGATTATTAATTGTTGATGATATAATAACAAGGTGGTAATGATAACAATAATGAGAAGAAAAGAGATTTAAACATTTTCATTTATTTTGAAGTCACTTTAAATCTGTCCATTATATCGACATATGTTTCCATTTGGAAATTATGCATTCTGTTGCATGTTGTGTAACTCATTGCATGTGCAACAGAACTAGTGATATACGTTTATATATATATATATGCATGTGTGTGTCATTGTGCCTGTGTTTGTCCTTCACCACCGCTTGACAATAAGTGTTGGTTTGTTTCTGTCCCCGTAACCTAGCGGTTCGGCCCAAAAGACCAACAGAATATGTACCAGGTTTTAAAAAGTACTGTAGTCGATTTGTTCGACCAAAACTCTCGAAGGTGGTGCTCCAGCATGGCCACAGTCTGAAACAAGTAAACAATAAAAGAAAGGATGAAAGACACATTAACTCAGATGACATTTGGTCTAAGGACATACGGAAACCAAAATAAGTCCTGTGTTGTATTCATTCTTCTTCAGCTTATATTAAAAAAAAATCTTGGAAGCCGACAGAATTACTATACATCAAGTTTATGCGCATATGCACACCTACAACAAAAATATGCATACAAGTCAACGACGGAACCCCTATGTGGCAGTACGACGAGCTAGAAATAGCTATATAGTTCCCCTTATCAATTTGAGAGACATGGTAGCTTGTTGGCTTTGACATGAACAAAGACGTGATTTTATTTCTTCATAGTCACCGTATATGTGTTGCTGTAATATGCGGAAACCATTCTCTTGTTATTTTCTTTTCAAAAAGTTTGGTAACACTTTATTATGCATTACAGTTTATCAATTATTTGATAAAAAGTATAGCTAAATCTTTCCCCAAACCATATTTTGCTATTAAAACATTCTCATAACGAAGTATTAAGAAGGAATTATTATAAACAGTTGTAGATATTTCTTTACAAATTTCTTTTGTCATAAAACAGGAAGCC
>JAOPUL010005356.1:17769656-17775185 GCA_027564515.1 Octopus rubescens
CAGTCAAAACCATCTAACCCATGCCAGCATGGAAAACAGACGTTAAATGATGATATATATTCCATCCCAAGCTTACCTTTGCTACTCCTTCACCTTGCATCCTCGCCCCACTTTCATCTACCGATTTTTTCATTCCTACTGAATTTCTCTCAACTCCTCCACACTCATCGTCCTCCATCTCTCATCTCTCTACTGTCTGTGCTGATCACATTATCCACTTCACTTCACTCTGACTTCCTTGATCATCAACTAAGCCTACATAGAAAAGGCTGGTTTGGCCTATTCTCATCCCATTTTCCAACACAGACTAGCTTCATCCTGCTGTACTATCAGCCAGTACACTCTCTCATTTGAGCTACCTCTATTGCCACCCAACACATGCTCTTGCTCTTAACTCATTACCCTCATTTACCTTTGACTACCTTTACTATTGCTAATGACTCTTCTAGCAACTCTACCCCCAAATATCTCTGCCTTACCCATCATATTTCTCCATCCTACTCCTGCCTTTTCCATCCTCTCACCCATTCTGGTCCTAATATCTTGCCCTCTCTCTCTCTCTCTCTTATTCCTTTTTTGGCTTACATGCCATAGGTTATTAAGTACTCTTCCTGTACAAGGTGCTTCAGCTCTTGTGTTGGTGCTTTGATAGACAACACTGCATTCTCTCTAGAGGTGCGTAGTGAGTGAGGCTACCTCCTTAGAGCTGGTGCCCCCTATCAAAAACAAAATGCACACTGTAAAGTGATTGGATAACTAGCAGTGTAGAATTGTAAGTTCCTATTAATTCTATCCTGCCAAAGTCAATTCAATCTCTCAAGTATCTGTGGTATGAAAAGAATGCACCCAGTACATCCTGTAAAGTAGTTGGTGATAGAAAGGGTATCGAACCATAGAAACCAAGCTAAATGATATGTATGAACAGCAGTCTTTAAGAGCTGTATCTTCCAATAAGAAATGACTCAGTCCATGACAACTTATCCAACCCATGTCAGTATAGAAAGCAAACATAAAATGATGATGGTGATGGTGGTAGTGAACTTGCAAACATAATGAATATAATGGGTTTGATATGATGAAGAGCACTGGTGCCGAGGATCTGGTGCCAGTGGCATGTTAAGGCAATCAGCACACACTGTAAAGTGGTTGGCATTAGGAAGGGCATGCAGCCATAGAAACCAAGCCAAATCAGACTGGAACTTGGCACAGCCCTCCAGCTTGTCAGCTCTGGTCAAACTGTCCAACCCATGCCAACATGGAAAATGGACATTAAAGGATGGTGATGATGATGATGATGATGATGATGATGATGATTATGATGATGATGTATTACCAAATGAAAACAGATGGAAAATAGAAATGGAGTAAATTTGGTCAGAAACAAGCAAACAAAAAATGCTATTTATTGCAGTAAACGATTATTCAAGTTCTCTGTTTTTACAATTATAAAATTCTTACATCATAGGATGCTGTGTTTTCATCAGTTCTAAGGCTTTCTTTGATAGTCACTGCTCCAGTTAATTCATTAAAATTAAAATAGTAAGGTGTCACTCCACTAGGGAGGAGACGGAATCGTATGCTACCCTGCAAAAAGAAATAGCAAAATATTAGACTTCTGAAATGTTACATTCAGTTTTATTTTTTCATTCTAAGATTCAGCATTATTTTCTTTAAAAGCTAAGCACTAAAAAAAATTGTGGAAAAACCTTTCCAAAAGCTTTCCAACCACATAGGTTTTTATTTAACATAAAACTTGACATGTTTATTTTTTAATCCTTTCTAAGCTGAAAGATGCAAATAGCTTGGTTGAAAGTATGCAGCATACCATTTCAATGGTATATTGTTGGAATGGAACTATTGGTTGTAATGATTTCAACACTGACCTTTTGGTAAAGCTATTTTGGTAATAACTTGAAAAAAACTTAAATAATTATGGTTTATTAATGTAACTGTAACTTAGAGACACAGCTGAATAATATATTAGTATTATTGCAATTATCATTGGTAGAAATAACCATTTCCAACAAATTTTATCAGCTAATAAGTTTTATCTTTCTCTAAATATTATTAGTATTTTAACGTAATTGTGAGGATTATAGCTAATAGCTAAGTAACTATTGCTAGAGAAAGGTTAGTAACAGACACTAAAATTTATTTTTGAAGTTATATGACTTGAAGTTAAAAACAAAACAAAAACATTTTTCTATTATTGTAGAAGACTGGACATTACAGCTTCAAGTCCTAGGACTCATAGTGATGGTTACCCAATTTCCATGTCATAAAGGTGACTGAGATTGCAACATTTCCCCTGGATGGAATGCCAGTCCATTGCAGGGTTATTCATTTACAGCTGAGTAGACTGGGGCAAAGTGAAATGAAGTGTTCAGGAATTGAAGCCTGGTCCAGAAATTGAAACCACAATCTCTTGATCATGAGTGCAACACCCTAACAACTAGGCCACTAGATGGGTACATAATTTGAAATTACATCATTATCTGGGTCTCTAGCTTGTATTGTAGCAATGACTTCATTCTTGGATCGCAATTCAGAAATTCGCCATGTGAAAGGACCCAAAAACTGTGGACGATTCTGATCCCGCAAGACTTCAATTGTAACATCAGATGTAGCAGTTTTGACTGGAAATCGTTGATCACTGGCTTTCACTTGGAACTGAAATGAGAGTTATGAAAATAAGTATGAAATAAGTATGTTATTTTTTTCTTTTCCTTTCACTTTTTGTTTTTTTTTTTATATTTCAATCTAAAGGTACTTGTACTATCCAGCACTGAATAATAAAGACAGAAATTCATCATACTGCTTTATTAGAATAGTTAGCAAAGTGAATCTTGAATTATTTTAAAGATATGTATTGTGTGGGGTTGCTTTGTGTATGTGCATCTATTAAAATATCTCTTCAGATTCATAATTTCAGGTTAAAACTTTGGCTTAAATGTACAAAGAATAATACTCTGCTAATTCAGTTTCCTTTACTTGTTACTTATAAAGAATAATCTTTAGAACCTATAAAGAATAATCTTTAGATAGCAAGAACAAAAGAAAAAGGTATAATATTTGAGTCATCAAACTCTGAGGAGCATGTCTCATGAATGTTATTTATCGGGTTGGAACAAAAGTTTTGTCTGATCTTCTTGATGACATTTTTGACAACATTTATTAAAGTATTGCCTCTTGTTATCAATCATGGAATAAAACAATGAGTGATTTAAATTTTCTTCTTTCAGGTTAAAAGAATTATTGTTCACAATCTTCTTCAATATTCACCCCCACCCCACCCTACTGTTCATTCCAACTAAAGAACACATTAGACATACTTTACTCTATAAGTTTCATAAAGGTGTCAATGCGAGTGCAGCAGCAAAGTTCATTCAGAGCACTTATGAGGATGATGTAACGAATGAAAGAAGTTGCAGGAGGTGGTTTTTCCCATTTTCAAAGTAGGAACTGCAGCTTAGACACTGAGCCAAAGGAGGGTCGTCCAAAAGCTCTTGATCCCTAAGAGTTAGAAGCTGTTATCACAGCAAATCCTGTCACTAGTGCTAGGGAACTCACTAAGAAATCTAAAGTAAGCCATACGACTATCCTACGTGAACTGAAAAGAATTGAAAAGGTTTCAGTAGTTGGAAAATGGGCCCCGCACGACCTGTCTCCAGAGAATCTGCAACAATGTGTTGCTTGTTGTGAGTCATTGCTCATACAATGACGTCAGATGCCATTTTTAGATAGGCTTGTTACTGGTGATCATAACATTAAATGCTGTCGTCAATGGATCAGTCGAGGAAGCAGAACTGCTCAGCAACCAAGAGGACAACTTCATCCAAAGAAGATCATGTTTGAGTGTAAGGTGAGATATTCAAGGAATTATCCGCTACGAACTGCTAGACAATAATCAAACAATTAATTCCAATCTCTACTGCAATTAACTTTGTCATTTGAAAGCAGCTTTGGACAAAAATTTCCCACAAAAATTAGTCAACAGAAAGGGAGTCATTTTGCATCATGACAATACCCGCCCACCCACTGCACAATTGACTAAACATTTCTTAGAAGAGCTCCGTTGGAAGAAATTGCTTCATCCTCCATATTCTCCTGACCTTGCACCTTCTGATTATTATTTGTTTAGGGGATTACAGAATCATTTGAATGGTCTTAGGTTGACATCAAGAAGAGGTTGAAAATGAATTGGTATTGTACTTTGCATCAAAACCTAAAGAAATTTACAAGCACAGCATTTATAAGCTTGTTGACAGATGAAATGAGGTTCTATGAAGTAATGGGCATTATGTTAATGATTAAATATTTCTATAAACATAAGTTTTTCAATTATAAATAAAGACTTTAAAATAACTTTCAATCCAACCTGATACTTCTATCTTTCAGAATAAAAGAATTCTCAAATTTTAGTTGACACTGCTCACTCAGTCAAATGATGATGACTGAAGTTACTTTCTCTTGTTTCTATAATCTTATATACTATTTAAAATAAACTTTGAATGAAAAATTTCACAAAATTCTGATCTCTTCTTCTTTCTCCAGAGTTTTAAATCCGGTTTTGTCCCCGTAAACGGGGGTGGCCGGATTCACCTCACACTCGCAGCAATCGCCCTTACTTTATATTTATTGGAATATTAAAATGATTACAACTTCAATTTACAAATGAATGCTTCTTACATTATAGAATTTTAACCTCCTAAAATTTCATATAATCATGCAGCAACGAACTTTGAAGAAACAATATTTCCTTATTTGATGCACTTTTTCATTAAAGAAAAGCTGGACAAGACCCTGCATGCCAATCTTAATTGCATTGTCCTACCTGCACTCTTATATGCAAGTGAGATGTGATTACTATGAAGAAGGAAGAACAACTGGCTATAACAGAGAGAGAGAGAGCCAAGAGAAAATGCTTACAAGGAATATCCCTGTAGGAGCAAATCCAAAAAGGAGATAATTTGTGAATGGAGGGGAGAGAACGATGTGATCATGGAATACCAAAAGTTCAAATTCTGCCAGGCCAGAGATGATGCAAAGCTTACAGGCAACAAGAGGATCTGTGTAATTGTTGAGTGATATCTAAGAGATTGGAAGAGATCATCTAGAAGATCACCAAGAGAAGACAACATAGTCAAAAAATTCCGCTCCAAATGGAAGAGAGGGTGCAATCAAAGGAAGAATAGAAGTGCATGACAACCAGAGGTGTATAAAAACATAGTCTGTATGGGTACCATACGACCGAAGGATGACTTTAGGTGGGATTAATATACTTAGATTAATATAATTAGATTGATGATCGGAAACAAAACCTCAAAATATATATATATGTTAAGAAGTGGCCGTGTTAAGTCAAAGCAACCGGAATATTGTGCCAGTGCCACGTAAAAAGCACTTGTGATGGTGCTACATAAAAAGCACTAGCACCGAGAGTCTGGTGCTGGTGGCACGTTAAAAGCACCCAGCACACACTGTAAAGTGGTTGGCATTAGGAAGGGCATCCAGCTGTAGAAACCAAGC
>JAOPUL010005356.1:17946298-17959109 GCA_027564515.1 Octopus rubescens
AACTCAGAAGCTTCATCAGAATCATCACCTACTTGTGAGCCTTTATTCCCAAGCTGGCTGATCACACTGCAAACCTCCGAGAGCTAATGAAAGATGACATAGAGTTTGATTAGTGTGCTTCACACACAAAAGATTTCAACACACTCAAAAAACTCATCAGCAAGAAGACATAACACTGGTGAAACTGCGAGCGTTGATACAAAGGCTGCTGTTAATTATCCTGAGCAGTTGAAGAAAATTATTGCTGAAGGGAGCTACACACCAAAACAAGTATACAATGTTGATGAAACTGCACTTTTCTGGAAGCGCATACCAGCTGGAACTTTTACTTCTCGAGAAGAATAATCAACACCAAGATTTAAAACTTCCAAAAATCGCCTGATACTTCTTTTGGGAAGAAATGCCGCTGGTGATATGAAATTAAAGCCCCTACTCGTGTATCACTCCGAAAATCCAAGGGCTTTCAAGGGTTACACAAAGTTTAATCTATTTCTGATTTGGTGTTCAAATAAGAAGACATGGATGACTAAGAGCCTTTTCAAAAAGTGGTTTGCAAGCGTTTTTATGCTCTGTTGATTTCCAACAAAGCATTGCTTCTTTTAGACAATGCACCGAACCACCCAGCGAACTTAGATGATCTTTCTGATAATGTGAGAATAGAATATATCCTCAAGAATACAACATCTTTGCTTCTACAAATGGATCAAAGTGTTATAGCGGAAATTCGAACCCTAACCGCAAGATACTCGGTTATATACCACAAGTGAGCCATCACAGTTTCACGTGATTGATCTATAAATCGACTAATTAGCGTGAAGCTGTGGCGTGATATGGATTACTCGGATGTTCTTGGATTGAACCCATTGTCACCTCATAAAAATAGTTTGGCGCCTAACTCAAGGTAGAATGTTGAGGGCGGCCGACTGGTTCACACGCCTCATATCTTGCCAAGCAGATGACCTCCGGTATTTGAGCAGACAGCTTGGGACATTTGCGTAGACACTTCGGATTCTCGAACAGACCGATTCTGAATATTTACACGATGTCGCATAAGTAACTTCTACGAACGCGGCGCGGTTTTTCTCTCCTACGAGTCGGCAATTATATTATTACCATCTTTCATTGTAAACAGTCACCATCAAATATTATGTCCGGCAATATATATTAAAGTTAAATATTCGTGAGTTGCCTTGAGTTATTCTACACGCAGCTTTCTTCCAACAAAGAAAGGTCCAACAACGATACGATCTTCACGACACGAGGGAACGAGCATCAAACAACACCCGATAGTGTGGTAACTAACTTCAAGGCATATTATATGAGAACTTTCTAACAACTTATGAAGGCAAATGACAGGGGGAATAAACCTACAGATAGAGATTTCTGGAAGAAATTCAACATAATGCATGCTGTGGATAATATAGCTGAGTCATGGAATGAATTGAAACCTTCAACTTTGAATAGTGCTTGGAAAAATATATGGCCAGTCTGTATCCGTGACATTACAAGTTTTCCCCAAGCGGAAAGACTACATCAAAGTGAAAATGATATTGTGACACTTGCAAAGGATGTAGGATTTGAAGAAGTCATAGATAATAATGCTGATTGAGTTACTAGTGTCCAAGAGAGAAAGTTTTTCTGACGAGGAGCTGGTGCTGTTAGAAAAAGAACAAGCTGAGACAACAGATGTTCCACTTAAATTGACTACAAAAATTATTGCTAAAGGGTTGGCACTTACAGAGGAAAGTCTGCAGGTTTTTGCTGATAATGATCCTAATCGTGAACTTAACATGAAAATAACAAGAGGAGTTTACAATGTGCTCAATTTCTACAGAACTGTGCAAAGAAATGATATGTCATAAACAGCAAACAACTATGGTTAAGTTCATCATCCCTTAAGCTGATGATGTTGGTGATAATGAAGTATAAGATAGTAAATATTGTCCCTCATTCCACCACCATCCCTCACACAGTAGTCAACATCTTTTGTGGTAAGAACGCACTCTTATGATATTACGATTCTTGTCAATTCCCTAACATATTCCTCTTGAAATGTTTTGGTGTTTTTATGTATCTATATTGTACTATGTTTAGAAATTAATTTTCATGTATAAAGGTGATCGTGTTGCTAGTTCTCTGTTATGTTTAGTCGGAGTGGCGTCCAAATCTTGGTTATTACTTTTTCACTACATTTCGGCTGTGTACCCTCCAGCCTTCATCAGGTGCCTCACCTGGGATTGAATTCAGAAATTCTAGGTGACTGCACTGCGTTAACTAGTGCCTTTCTCCGCCACGCTATGCCCGTAGGCAGTGCCAAAGTGAATATTTATATTATGTATTAGTCATACTATAATACATTATATAAAAATTCCTCATCTCAGAATTGTTCTCTGTTGTTTTCTTCTGCTTTCAGCTATCTTTCGATAAAGGTAGAGGGATAATGAAAGTGTTTGTTCGGCAATTTCCGTAAAATGTTTTTATTTCTTTAATTTTTTTTTCAGCTGAATCGCTTATGTTTATGTATTTTTTGTGTATGTATAATGTGTTTGTGTGTATGTATGTATATTTGTGTAAGTACTGTTTATGTATATGTATACAAAAAATATACATACATATATAGACCAAAAATACATAAACATAGTATTTACACAAAAAATACAAACATAAGTGATTCAGCTGAAAAGAAATAAAAATTTTGTACGGAAATTGCCGAACAAACACTTTCATTATTCTTCTACTTTTATCGAAAGATAGCCCTTCGCATTACGGAATTTCGCGTTACGACCAGATTTCAAGAATGCGTTATTTCCGTAAAGCGTTATTTCCTGTATGTTTTACCTTTTAGCGTTTCAATTTCACTTTCGTCCTAAAAAGTAAAAGTGAGGCACTAAACTCGACTATCGTCATGTATTATTTTCTAATATAAATTACTTATTAACATTGAAGAAAAATGTATCCTTTCCTCTTCTACACAATGTACCTCGGACTACATTATCCACATGTAAAAAAAAAGGACATGGTGTGATTTAAGAAAACGCTAGTCTAGATTCACGCCTCATTCTGATTAAGCAGACCTGTGATCAAAATCGTTCTATCCGTGACCATCTCTTTATTCATAGACAGTGCACTTCGGACTATATTATCCATTGTGTCCTTTGTTTCTATTCTGACGGTAGGGTATGATTTTCAGACCACGCAGTCACAAATGTAGGGAACTCCTCGCATAAATTCAAACTTGATACCGCCCAAAACAGTAATTTGTAAAATTAAAGATTCTTATTTTTGCCCAGAACAGCCGCGTTTTCACATACTTTTATGAACATGCAACTGATTCTTTACCCCAATCGGATTGAAAGGATTTCCTACCCCCTCATAGAGGTTCCTTTATTGGTTTAGTAATAGTTTTCACTCTTTGTTTCTTAGTCTTCTATTATAATACCATTTCTTGGCCCTCGGACCATATCCCTGCTCATTGCTATCGGGGCGGAGATGGTTGTCCGCAAGTGTGAGCCCCGTGAGTCAAAGTGGATGTTTCAGCGCATCTCCCTCACCATCCTTCGGGACAACGCCTTTTCCATTTTGTCTGTTGGGGCCAGGGACGTAATTAAAAATGCCTTTTAGAAACAGTTAGAATCAATATCATGTTTACTTCTTTGTAAAATCGTTTGCAGAATCGTTAGCACGTTAGTCCGTCTCTACGTTCTGTGTTCAAATTCCGCCGGGGTCGATGTAATCGACTAAAACCCTCCCTCGAAATGGCTGGCCTTGTGTCTAAATCAGAAACCATTATTTGGATTTACTTATTCTACGACCAATAAATAATCTGTGATGTCAATGTTTGTTCATGAAGAAATTCCATACCATTCACATTTAGAATATAAACAAGGACGTGGAAACTTCCAGTATCAGGAACAATTTAAAATTACGCCATTTTTAACATCATATTCGATTTTATTTTCGAAATGCCGGTGGCCAGCTCAATGTCAGCAAACCATGTGAGCAAAGTAACGGCCATCCAATGGTATGAGTATTGTCGCGAGATTTGTTCGCAAAAAGACAAGAAGAAATTGAGTGGCCCGAATAATGTCGTAGAAATCGACGAGAAAATGATGTTGGATGTATAGTCCAGTCATTCTGGGTTGTTGGTTTCTACGACAGCACTCAGAAGATAGGGTAGCTCACACATGTTCACGATAGAAAGGCAGAGACACTGGTGGCTCTAATTATTGAAAATGTGGAACCGGATCGATTCTATTTACCAAAATCTGGAAAGACTTGGCTACATTCATGGCACACTGTAAACCACTCGGAATTTCGTGAACCCCGAGAATGGTGTATGTACGAACCACGTGGAAGCGTCCTGGGGGCCGAATGAAAAGAAGATTGAAATACAAATTCGGCTCCAGATATGCGATGGTCGCACGTAGACGAGGCAATGTACCTAGATGTTTATCATGACGTGCGACCGAGCCTTTGTCACTCACATTGCGTAAGTTTACCCACAATGAATTTTGAAAGGTCTGTAAATATTTCGTCTTCATAACAAATTTATGCGTACTGTTTCATGCATACCTACACAAGTGTGGCTCATTCCATTTTGTTTCCTCATAACTTTGTGAGAAATGACAAAGGATGGGATGCGTCTTGTACACCGCAACAAATAAATTTCATAAAAAGATATCCATTTTTCTAGAAGTTATGAGGAAATAAAGGCGGGGTGGGTGGGGGATTTTGAAGGTATGCCCTTTTTGGGTGGCAAAATAGTCTAAATACGTTTTTCCTTAATTTTGCAGGCAATGGTTTTCTTGCGCGCTCAATTCAGCCATTGCCACCCCCTATATATATACTCGCCCACATACACAGTTCTTGGGGGATCAATATATATGTAATAATCACAAGACAAAAAATAAGTAAAGATTACGTCGTTTATCTTTAAAATAAAAAAAAATTCGTTTCGCTGTTGTTTGTAACAAGTCGGTGGTGGGTTGAAATTTTGTCGTCTGCTGTTTCAGTAGAAATAAACGCATGCGTGATACATCAGCCGAAAATGAAACATTCGGAGTTTGAAAACGTGTGTTTTGGGAAGAGAGAGAGTGATTTTTTTCTAACAAAAATAAAATTTTTACAGCATCGTATACGCCGTATTTTTCTACGTGTATTAAAAAAGAAAAACTTGGGGAAAAGAATTTTTTAAAAATTGGGGGTAGGGGGTGGGGGTTGAAATTAACATTTTGAAAACGTGATTTTTTTTTTTGCAAAATCGTAATCTCCTATACCGGAAATATAGGAATCCGAAAGAATTTTTGGTAAATAAAATTCGGAACTGGGTGGGTTGCTTACACTTTACTTACACAATTTTTCTCTACTGGCGTTTTACATTACAATTTCCTGTTAACATTGATGTATTTCTATTACATTTTTAATTTGTTAATAGAAATTCTTCTATCACTTCAACACAATGTTCTTGTGTAGGTGCGTATACATCTATGATATTGATATTGAAAGGTTTTCCTTGTGGTTTCCAGTGACATAGCTAATAGGGGAGCGACCGTTCCTCACGAGCACATTTTTTCAAAATTGGCGCCTTTTCAGCAATTTTGTTTTAATGTTTTAGTTCACTTGTGCGATAAAAGTCAAATCTCTCTCTCTCTTATTTGTTAATCGCATGGTCTTGGAAGAACTTTCTGGAGTCGTGTTTTTGAACTGTCTACTCAATCACCTTTGATGTGTTGGTGGCCGCTGACATCTGAAGAACCAAAACAAACCTTGACGTCATAACCTCTCGACACTGGACGATACCGTGGAGTTTCATCTTTTTCACGTCACACCTATATCAGTAGTTGTAAGTTTCATACATAATGACATTGTTTGTTACTGAAACATGAAATTAATATTTATCCCCACTTAAACATAGATGTTCTGTTAGAACTATACTGCGATAGTTACCATGAGAGAAACTCCCATACTGGTTTTTGGATGCACTCTTGTTTATATAACGATATATACAAGAGTACATTTTGGTCCAAAAGCCAATATAGAAGTTTCTCTCGTGGTAATTACCGCAGTACAGTTTGTTCTAACAGAACATCCACGTTTAAGTGGGGATAAATATTACTTCTCGGTATTAATACTGCCTCTGTCACTAATAAATATTTTTCATGAAATTAATGAATGTAGAATACAATTATGTATATTATAACTGTGGAATGATGACGTAGTAGCCGCTGACCGGAAGGGATCGGGCAGTGGCTGCGGGATCAGGGAGCGAATGCGAGGCAGCGGAAGTGCACGACAGGGGGCCAAAAGGCGCGAGGAGACACAGAGCCTTTCGGTGGACGAACGTCAGAGGGGTCAGACGTATTGTACGGGTCTGGGACATAGCAGCTGCTAATTCGAGAGTCGGGTTTGGGCTACGGACAGACGAGTTACCGCAACGATCCAGCTTGGGCCGGCCGACAAAGGTAGGTATACTGTTTATGATCTCCCGCACACCACAGAATACATTAGACAATGTAGGCTTTAATGAAACAAAAAGGTTATGACTAGAAAGCATTTGGTTATAAGTTTCCTAAATTAGAACTAATCTGGGACTGGACAACAACAAATATTTAGACATAAAACTTTTATTTTGCATTCTATTTAATAAAAGGTTGAAATAGCAGTATACTCTTTTTGGCACAATGAAGTACATTGATTAAATAAACCATTCTAAGTTTCTAACTTTAAAATATGTATCTGTAACAATGAGGGTCCCAGCTAGTCATGTTATTAAGGTTTTTAACATAAATCAATGAAATGCTCCCCAATACATGTTCCACTATTGTATCTTCAATAAAGTTACTTGACATGTAGCAAATCAGTCCAAGCTGCAAACAGAAACTACAAGGATATACAGTTCTCTGCAATAAGTAGAATGAGTATTTTTGCTTGTATGCAGCAATGCCAAACCCAAACCTTCCCAGGATAGAACTTATTATAGAGTGCTGTCTATAATATAATAACCAGTGTCAGGAGTTTACCCCACTACGTTTTTTAACAATATGAAAACTGGAATAAGATCTTGCAGACTAAAGGATTTTCCTTGCAATTGCCACAAAGAAAAAGAAAGAAAATATTTGAAAAACATTAACAGTAATATGTATCTTTTCGGTGAGGTTAAGGTATGTTGTAAATATATTAGGATAAAGCAGAACATATAAGCATTTTACTCCTTACTCCTGTTTGGATTGTTCTCTTGTCTTATCTTTCATTGTAACAATTTCCAAATGGTATACAGAAACAATTTCCAAATGGTATACAGAATAAGAATCTCAAATACTGATTACATTTTTGATTAATTGTAAAAGCAAATGAAAGCAAGTTGGAAAATTATTTAATTTGATCAGAAGGGATAATTACTTACAGGAATATTATACAAAGATTTAGTTTCATAATCAAGATTCGGAGTTATCGACTGCACCTGATGATTCTTATTAATAAGGAAATCCTTAGAAGTAGTTGTTATGTTATAATTTATTGATGTTCCAGAACCCTTTAAAATAGAAACAAATCAATGTAAATACAAAGTTAATAACATCATATAAAATCGTAAGCATGGTTAGTGCTTACAAAAAATTGGGGTTTAGCTGCAAGTGAATTATGAGGTTGTTATTTAAATGATGATAAAATTACTTTTCTGCAGGTTCAACAATTTTCAGAAATTACTGGTCTGGATATTTTTGTATTTAAATGAGAATGGAAAACAAATCATCCCTAACTACAAGTCACATAAAACAAACAGACTACGTAACACAATACAAGTGGTAAATTTACTTATTACTTTTACTCATTATGCTAAGCAGTGAATTGGCAGAGTTGTTACAGTGTCTGACAAAATGTTTCATGATATTTGCTCAGATTCTCTGTGTTATAAGATGAGTTCAAATCTCATCAAAGCCACTTTTGCTTTTCATTCTTTCAGAGTCAATACAAAAGTATCAATCCAATTTGGTGGGTGGACAGAACTGCTAAAATATCAGACCAGATGCTTTGTGGTATTTGTTCCAGTTTTTTGTGTTCTGACTTCAAATCCCACAATGGCCTATTTGGGTGGTAGACTTTATCTGTCACCCAGATTAATAGAACCACCTCGCACTTTGGGTGCCTTTAGCAGTCAGACCAGATTTCCAGTTTGAGAACCAATCAATCAAGAAATAGGTGCAAAATGTTCAGATAGTCAGGTGGATGAACACAAGCAGAGTAGTGTGCTTTGCAAGGAATCCTAACAAAATCTTAACTATTATCAAGATGGTTAATTGGTTAACAATTTTAGCTTACAGAAATATAAAAGTTTATTCACAAGAAACATTCTAAACAATTTGAAGTGAAATGTTGCTTACTAAATCTTTATCCAATACTGTGATTAACAGAGGACCGTTTATATTTTGATTATAAACCAATGAGCCAGGAGGTGAATTCTCATAAATATAACCTGTTGTTGGTGAACCAATCTCAGGTTTATAGTTATCTTGTGACTTTACATTCAAGTTTATAACAGCTGTGGCATACCGTTTATTATAATTTTGTTCTTCTGCCTGAATTAAAGGAGTAAGAAATAAAAAACATGAATTTAAGAAATATTGTTAAGAATGCAAACAAAAATTTCTTCATCTCTTAGACCAAGATATGTAAATAATAAAATTTATCATAAAATCAGTATAAATATAGAATCGTGGAGAAACAGGAGAAACAAAATATATGACAATATTGAACATCGAAATAAAATGAGCTAAGGTGATAAAACATTTAGCTCTGGTTGACACAGCTCTGAATAACTGCTTGTTTGTTTATTTATAAAATATATACCAGTGGTCACTTAAGATGCTAGAAATGAACACCAGCCAAATATCTCAAAAACCACGCTCTACTGCCTTCAGAAGGAGGGGGGGACGATGCAAAGGGAGGTGAGGGGAGGAGATGAGGAGGGGATGGGGAATAGGAGGAGGAGGAGGAGGAGACTTGTAGCATAGAAGAAAACTGGATGTTCCTGCCTGACAAGCTTCTGAGAGCTACAAACTAAATCTGTGGCTGATGCAAGGTTGCAGCTACACTAAGGGTAACATTATGATGGAACAGTAAAGTAGACAGAGTCATTAAAGAAAGAGATAGGCTTAAAGAGATTGGAAGAATAAGGACAGCAAAGAATTATATTTGGTAGCTTGAAAGAAAGCTAAGTGAGCAGTTTACTTAACAAGTGGAGAAGCAGAAAGTGAGAGGTTTGCCAATGTTCTAATGAGTGAGGATCAGAGACATGATGTGTTCCAGATTGCAAAGTAATGTATAAGAGAGAATTGAAATAATCTGGGTGAGAAGTGTGTATGGATGGATTATGGTGCACTTGCACTTAGCGATACTGGAAAGAAAGATGCATAGAAGTGCTTCTGTGAAAGACTATTAAATATGGAGAATGCAGGGGTGAAAGAGATTCTTCCCAATGTGAAACAACAGAGATTGGCCATTGTAGTAGATAACAGTATGATAGATAAAACAATTAAGGGTATGAAGTCAAGGAAATTAAATATCTGGTGGAGTAGGATATGGCCTAGTCACCTCCATAGTCAATCTGGTTTGACAGGAAGGTGTCATCTCCAATGACTAGCATAGCATTGTAGTCAACTGTTATAAGGGCAAAGATTGATAAAAATAAGTACAAGACAAAATATTAGCATCAAAATAATTACCAAAACACTCTTCACAGTTCAGTAACTGAACCAGTGAAAGAAAAAAAGAATAGAATTAAATCATATGCTGCTCTCTGTACAATGTGTGCATGTGTCTGAGTGTGTATTAGACACACACATATATCATCTTCATCTCATCTTCCTTTAACGTCTGTTCTTCCATGCTAGCATGGGTTGGACGACTTGACCAGAGCTGGCGAACTGTGGGGCTACACCATGTTCCAGTCTGATTTGGCTTGGTTTCTACGGCTGGATGCCCTTCCAATCACCAACCACATTACAGTGTGTGCTGGGTGCTTTTAACGTGCCACCGGCACCGGACTCTCGATGCTGAGGCTTTTACGTGGCACTGACACAAGTGCTTTTATATGGCACCCAACAAGCAAATGGTAGACAGACGGACATATTGAGCCAGGATGAATGAGACATAGACGGAACATAACCAGGAACAAATACTTTGGGGGTGGGCAGGGGGAACCTTCATACAGCAAGGCAGGGTGAGACTCACATCTGAGGACACATATAACGGGGTAGATTGGGAACTTGCGGGGTAGAGTGGGGACTTGCGAGGTACAGTGGGAACTCACTTCTGAGGATACATACAGCGAGGTAGAGTGGGAACTCGCATCGAAGGACACCTTCCATGAGGTTCCCGCATGACACAGCAGAGACAAAAAAGACAAGCATAGTCTCAGACCTATCCCATAATTGAGAATCGTAGTTTGCATCTCCTTGGCTCCTTGTATTGCCAGAAGGCTTCACTCTCACAACCTGTACACTTCATAGCAACATAGACGTCTCGATGCGGCTGCTACTTAGCACCAATACTCTCGATGTGGCCGCTTCTTAACACCAGGACTCTCTATGCGGCCACTTCTTAGCAACAGGACTCTTGATGCAGCTGCTTCTTAGCAACAGGACTCTTGATGCAGCTGCTTCTTAGCAACAAGACTCTCGATGTGGCCACTTCATAGCAACAGGACTCTCGATGCGGTTGCTTCATAGCAACAGGACTCTCGATGCGGGCCACTTCTTAGCAACAGGACTTTAGATGCGGCCACTTCTAGCAATGGGACTTTAGTTGTGGCTGCTTCTAGCAATTGCAACAGGACTATCGATACGGTCACTTCTAGCAACAGGACCCTCGATGCGGCCACTTTTAGCAACAGGACTCTCAGTGCTCGATGTGGCCACTTCTAGCAACAGGACTCTTGATGCGGCCACTTCTAGCAACAGGGCTCTCGATGCAGACGCTTCTAGCAAAAGGACTCTATACAGACATATAAATTAGAAATATCAAATTCTTAAACAAAATAAATTATATATTTCAAAAATATAATAAATAATACATTATAAAATGAATGAAAAATGTTAAGACTGAAGCACACAAAATAGAATGTGAAGAATAAACTTTTGTAGATGTTATGAATTTGCATTCTACAGTAAAAACATTCTGAAATATTTAAAACTTACTCGAATTATCATTTGATATGTGCCTTGAATATTAATTGGTTTTATTTGAGTGAGAACCCATTGATATCCATTTGAAGAAAGTGATCGTGTTGCAGTGAATGAATCTTTCAAAATTTCATCTAAAAAGAGAAAGACAAATAAAATTCTCATGTTATATTTTTAGCAGGTCAATCTATATTCATGAATTCAGATCTTGCTTTCAGCTTAATATTACATATTTAAGCAAACCTTGTTGGAAGCAACTACTCTCACCACTTCATGTGGCATTACAAATAATATCAAAATCTTAGCAATATAAGCATCATCATCATCATCATCGATTGAACATCCTCTTTTCCATGCTTGCAACTGAGTCATCAGGAATTTATTGAGTTAGGTTCTCTATGGCTGGATACCCTTCCTGTCACTAACCCTCATCTGTTTCCAAACAAGGTAATATTTTCACAAATTACTTGAAATGAATGACAATGCTTGTATGACAGTGACACAAACTTACAATAATCACTTGATGTCAAGACAAAAAAATACACACACACACACACACACACACACACACACACACACACACACACACATGCACACACACACATATATAAAATGGGCTCCTCTCAATTGCCATAGATTAAATGCACACACAAAGCTTTGGTTAACTCAGGGCTAAAGTAGAAGACCCTTACCCAAGATGCCATGCATTGGGACTGAACCTGAAACTACATGGCTTCAAAGTGAGCTTCTTGACCACACAACCACACCTGTGCCACCTATTTATGCTTGTATCTATGCTTTAGTAAGCAAATTTGCAAAATAAAGATAGATACAGTTTTCAAATCTACTGAATATACTTCCCTGTATTTCTGAGTCAAACAATATCTCAGTGTACCTAGCTGCAGGAATAGTATTATATTTTCTGGAATATAAACTACAAAAACAGCGTCTTATCTGGGTGGCAGGAACTGTCTTAATATCATGAAACCAAACAGAGAAGAATACCTCTTACAGATCCTTGAAGCTTAAGAAAAGCACTTACATGATATCATGAAAGAACTGTGAGCAAGATATTGTTCAGATGGTGGAATTTGTGTATGATACACTAAATATAAACTGGAACATTCCAGGTTCACTAGTGGTGAGTATGTAGACACTGAGAAGTGTGAACACTGAAAACTACTTACTGTGGAGCTCGAGGTTTTAAAATTTACATAGATATAATATTTTAAATGTGGAGCTATCAAGGATATTGTTAGTATTCTGGTTTCGTGATGGTGAGTTTGTGTCATAACAGAAGTTATGACTTAGATAATAAATGGGTTACACCAAATTACAATCTGAACATTTATGGTCATTGGAATTTTAAAAAGTTAAGTAAAGAGTTTAACTGTAACCTCCTTTGTGAGTGTAATATAGTTTCAAAACTGTTATATATGTAGTCTTTTTTTTTTCTGTCTTTTCTTATTAATGTCAGCATCAGCATTGGTAATGTTAGTTTCAGCAACCTCAGCATCATCATCATTGTTATTAATATTGTCATCAGTGTCATCATTGTCCTCCTCCTCCTCCTCCTCCTCCTCCTCATCATCATCATCATCATCATCATCATCATCATCATCATCATCATCATC
>JAOPUL010005356.1:18048757-18066102 GCA_027564515.1 Octopus rubescens
TATATATACAACGGGCTTCTTTCAGTTTCCATCTACCAAATCCACTCACAAGGCTTTGGTCGGCCTGAGGCTATAGTAAAAGACACTTGCCCAAGGTGCCACTCAGTAGGACTGAACCTAGAACCATGTGGTTGGGAAGCAAGCTTCTTACCAAACAGCCACATTTGCACCTAATGCTTTTTTGTTAAATATTATTTTTGTTAAACACTTATTTCATTGATTTTTTATTTATCTACACCTTTCAGAAATTTGTTTAAAAAACAGAAAATCTTTTATGACTGCTAATTTATTGTAGAGATATTTTGTAGCTGCACGATTGAGATATTCAAATATTAGCTCTTACATCATTTTAGTACGATTTGGGACTTAACGTGTATGCATGTATAGAGGAGTTCCGATTAGTAGACATCTGTGTGAAGGTTGGAGAAAAATTAACCAAGTATGCTCCACTGGATTTGTAATAATGTTAATGTAGATGAATGATGTGGTAAAGATGAACTGAGAGACAAACTAGGTATACGAGGAATTAGTTGTGATATGCAAGAACAAAAATTGTGTTGGTATGGACATGTAATATGTATGAAGGATCACAGATGGGTGAAGAAGTAGAGATCCAAGTGGAAGGAAACTAGATGAAGACATGTGTAGAAGTGTGGAAGCTGATCTGAAGATGTTGAGCCTGACAAAAGATATCACAAAAGAATACATCAATTGGCAAGGTGGTTTGTTGGAAGGGATGTGTCTAACCTATTACAAGCATGGAAAAGTGGATATAAAAATGATGATTGTTTTCTTTAGAGAAATTGCATAAACTTGAGAAAAGTACTCTTCATATGTAGTGTATGATATTTAATTTTGGTTGATACATATATACAGATGTGTGTGCATGTATATCTTGTGAGTTCCTTGGTGACCTTGCTAGTAATGGTGCCACAAAAGAAGCACCCAATACACTCTGTAAAGTGGTTGGTGTTTGGAAGGGCATCTGGCTGTAGAAACCATGCCAACGCAGGCATTGGAGCTCGACGCAGTCCTCTGATTTGTTGGGCTGATATGCATTTAAACCAGCCAGATCTGGCTGGTTTAAATGCTAAAGGGTTAATATATTTTATATTCCATCATTTAGCTATTATTATCACCTGTATATAATAGCCAATATAAATGTTGGTTGGTTGCTTTACATCATAAAGCAAGAGGGGAGAGAGAGTAAAAGAGAGATACAGAGAGAGTCAAGATAAGAGGGGCAGGATGAGTGAACATATGAGGCTTGGTTGCATGCATAGATAACTCTTAGCAGAGGTAGGTTTTCGATGGAGTAGACTTCAATTATGTTGATAAAATGTAGAAAAATAACAACATATTTATTGCAAATATACAAATGAGAAAGTTTTATTTAATTTTATTTTAAGACAATAAATGTTTTTCCTTTGAAAGTATTCATTTCATTATTTTGTATAAGCACTAAGAAATTTGATAAAAAGTTTTAATTATTGTATATATGCCATATTTCCTGATATTACCCATGGTAGTAAATGTATATTATCTGCAGTCAGTCGTTCCAACTATGACTGTTCATGGCTTTGGCATGACTTGATAAGCTTTCTCCATACTGGTCAGTTTTTCGCTTGAGTTTGCCATTTATTATGATCAATTCCTTTCCATTTCATATTCCTTTTTGCAGTATCTTTGAATCTTAGTCTAGGTATTCCCGGTTTCTTTTCCTCTTGCATAGTTGGGAGTAAAGGATTTGTCTGGGGAGTCTGTTGTTGTCTCATCCTGTGTATGTGACCCAACCAACGTAAATGTCTGTCAATGGGGATTTCCATCATAAGAGGCAGACCAGCACGCCGTAGGATCTCTTCATTCCTAATCTTATCAAAGAGAGTGATATTCATAATTCGTTGCAGCTGTCTCATCATATATGCATGTAACTTGTCTACTTGAGTTTTATTGACTGTCCAAGTTTCAGCTCCATACAGCAGGGAAGAAAGCATGATAGCCTGGTATACCTTACATTTCACACATAGAAACATGCCTATTTTTCCACAGCCTCTCCTGCAGCCTGCTGAATGAAGCACTAGCTTTGCTCATTCTGTATGTGTATGTAAATGTATACTTCCAAAGTTACCTGTCATATGACAGGTAACACTCCAGTCTAATATATTAAAACAAAGAATGTGTGTGTGTGTGTGTGTGTCAGTCTGTCTGTTACCTTCTAGTGCCAAAACCACTCAACCGAATTTTTTCAAACTTCACACACACATTACCCTTTGTTTACGGGCAGGTTTTAAGTACAAAATGGTTTCAAAGTTCAACCGTGTAAAAGTGGGAAAATGCATAAAACCGGTATTATTTTAGCTTATTCCCATGGGGTTAGAGGTTAACACCTATTTCTCACAGTACTTCATCATCACATTTCCTCATACTTACAATGGGCTTACCACCAAATACAATAGTGCCAATTTACAAACCAAACCGCCACCCATTTTCTCCATATCCCCCCTCCCCAACTACAATTTCACTATCTCACATGTGGCACTACATAAACAATCAGGCTATACAGATAGACAGGAAAGTAAGCGTGTTTAAACTAAATTGCAGTAGCCAAAGCACTGCTTAGATTACTGGCAATATCTGAACTTAGTGACTACATTCAAGTTTTTTTGTCGGAGTTATTGCAATGTTCAACAAAACACCCGAGCAATGCCGGGTACGCCTGCTAGTGTCTATTATAATCAGTACTGCTTGAAATATGTAAGCCTAGTATCATTAATTAAAAGAGCAGCAGTGAGGGGTTGTGGGGATTTTATTTTCAGTTTAGTTTAAATTTTCAAGTTAAAACTTACATTTACCAAATTATTCACATGAAAATATGATACTAAATGTATAATTTTAAATCTTTAAATGTAAAGTTACAATTTACCTAAAGTTCTTGACTGAAAGCAGGATGCATCATTGATGCAAATTCTTTAAATTCATCCTATTTGCATGTTGTAATGCTCAACAACCTGATACTAAAACCAATGATAACTATTATACAATGTTTTACAGATTTAATATTTTTTATTAATCTTACTTCCATGTGTGTGTGTGTGTGTGTGTGTGTGTGTGTGTGCGCGCACATGCATATATGCCTTAATACACATATAATAAATTGCTGTTCTAAACTTGTTGGTTACTAAAAAGCTTCAAACTCAAACTTGAATAATTCAAAGAAGTGTACAAATTAGGAAAAGAAAAAAAGAAAATGAAAAACAAAAAAGCTTGTTAGAAATGCAACAGATATTCTTGACAGTGTGCTGCCATCTGACTGATTACAGTTAGATCTGTTTGCCTGTTATCTTAGCCATGAAGACTGCTGCTTAGTTTCAACTGGGATGTGTTATCTCTTTTGTAAATGGTAGCTGTTCAAACAATGGCAAAGCTAACCTTCATGTCATTATGTTAATGCTATTATACTGGCGGTGCTCCAACATGGCCACAGCCTTTGGGCTGAAACATATAAAAAAATACTGTAGCTCCATACACTAAGTACATCGTCTAAAACAAACATGTTACCTTTAACAACTCAACTTTCTTAATCTATAAAAAAAAAAGCTAGGTATTTTTCTGAAAATATACCTAAAAATTAGCCAAAACATAATGGAAAAAGAAATATTATTTTAAACAGATTCCAGAAATTCACAAACTATTATGGATTTTCGCTGGTTCTTATTTGTAAGATTTTATTTTAATTATTTTTTTGTTATTTAGCCCAAGGGATGGAAAACAATTTGTACCCCTCATGAGTGATTAAGGTCATTGTGGTTGAGGCTGAGTTAAACTTCTGTTGGTTGATTCCTGAAAGAAAGGACATAGTTTCAGAGGGTTGCAATTCTAAGTGAAATATTTAGTTAAAAGTCACAGATAATAAAAAGAGCAAAATGGGTAAATTGGTTGGGTTCTGATGAGGAATAATTCAGAGGAACAGGAAGTGTTAAGTGTAGTAGTAGTAGTTGTGGTGGTTGGTAGCAGCAGTAGTAACAACAGCAGTAAGAAGGTGTCAGTGGGTTGGTGATTGTAATATATTGTTGAATGAATCTTTACCAATGAAATAGATAATCATTATTTAAAGAATTCAGTTAAAAACCTGTGTATGTATGGCAGTTACACCATTCCAAATCTGTGACCATTATTCCAATGAGGTGTGGCATTAGAAATAAAGTATTTCCTGGCCCTTTAGAGAAAGCTTCTTGTATGTTTGTCACAGCAATTCTTAGATATATCATGTTCATAGTTTTATTGTTGTTTTTCTTTTATAGAGGAAATGATATTGTTGTTCAGGTTAATAATGTTGATGTCACTAATGTTGAACGGAAAGTAGCACTAGATGCCATTATGAACACTATTGGCATTATAAAAATGGTATGTGATTTATTTCATATTTCTTATTTTTTCACTATTGATTTTTTTTTCAAGCCAGTACAGATAATGTTTGTATCTTATAACTATATGGTTAGTATAGTAAAGAGCCCTTGACCTTCATTGTCATATATAATAATAATAATAATAATAATAATAATATACTAGAATTATTAGTTGAACTAATTGAAGAACTATGAGTTCATATCTATGGCTGAAGCTGTAATGTGTAAGGCATTATTATTAGTTCCAGAATACCTTGTAGTAGAGGAGATAACAAAACGAAAGAACAATGGTAATTGAGTATCACACTACTAAAAATATACTAGTATGTAAATGAGGACTGAGGAGGCAGTGAATGCTGTGGCTTGTCTTCTGAACAATCAGAATTAAAGAGTGATGTATAGGAGTAAACATTAAAGCTTCATTATTAACACCTTAAAAATATTCATCTACTAGCCAGACAACATGTTTGTTTTTCTGCTTTAAGTGATTTTAATATTTTAAATTAAGTTATGTTCTTTTCTATCTGACAGGTCGTCCGGCGACGAAGATCCATGATACGATCTTGGCAGCCAATTCAGCTCAATGTATCAAGCTTGAAAGGTAATCATTTAACTTTAATTCAGTCACTTCTCTGGTCATTTTTAAGCTTTACATCCTAGTTTGCAACTTAAAGGCATTTATCATGGCTTACAAAGCCATGTCTCAGGCTGCATTAGAGCTTCAGAGACTGCATAATACTATAGAAGTTTGTTTCACAGCTAACAAGGTTCATACAGCAGCTTCTAAGGCTCACGTTGCAGCTTGCAAGATGCATCACAGTTTTACTAAGAAGGCCATTTGACTAGTTATAGGTATATATTAAAGTTTACTGGGCCTCAATTACATCTCGTTGGATACAATCACTTCACGAGTCTGTAATAACAGTTTACAAACATGTGTTGAAATTTTTTTAAATGTTAAAGTAGATGAGCACTTGAAAATCGAAAATACTACTCAAAATATATACATGTGGTTCAGTTTTTTATTGTTTGTATTCAGTGACTAAAAGTAGAGTTCAAAAATAATTTAATTCTCTCAGAATAGAGCATGTATTTAGAAGTTGTTTGGATTTGTCTTTGTTTTTTTATAAAACTAGATTTATTTAATAAAGAATTGTATTGTCTATGTCACAACATCTCCATTATTTTCTCTTGCTTTAATTTCCACAATTTGCCTGTGCCACCATATTTTTAGTGTCTTTCTTCCAAGCAATTCTACAACTTTCAGTCCCAAATTCCCTCAAATTCTTGCATCACACAAAATTCACAATGGTTTGTGGATTTTCTTCTCTTTTAGTATTTATGTTTTCCCAACATCCCTTTTCTCTCTCATATGGACTTTACCCATATATTATTATGCCAAGAAGGTAAAAACTATCTAGCTGTTATTGTTAATGCTGATAGTGTAGCTGCTGAGGCAGCCAATGGACTTATGTATAATTTTGAGCTCATCTTTCATATTTCTGAGCCATCTTAGCTATAAAGATACATTCTATGAGTTCTCCTCCATTTAACCATGTATTTACATTATTTGTTGTAAATATTATATACAGGGTGATCATAAAGTCTGGATACATAAGTGAAAATGGATAATTTCAATATCTTATTCAATTAGATTAACAAATAACATTTTCAACATGGTTTCCACCATTAGTATCCAGACTTTATGGTCATTCTGTACATTATTTGTTGTATATATATTACAGACATTATATACATGTTGCTTGATTAACACAGTTTCATATTTTGCTTCATCATCATCATCATCTAATGTCTGTCTTCCATGCTGGCATGGGTTGGACCGTCCAACGGTACACCATATCAGGATTTCATGTGAAAGAAATTTCACAATATTCATTTAATGTGGAGATACTAACTCCAGCTCTCTTTCATACACATCATTATTTTCACTCCCTATTGGATCTTTTTGTTTTTATTACAAATACAAACCACTGTTTTCATTTCCATAACTGATTACAAAATATAACTTATCTATCACTTCAAGTGAATTCTCATTTGAAGCCATAATCTTTACTATGAAGCAATATATACTGTGGTACTGTGTAGTATCAGGACTTGTGAAATATTTAATGACAAGTATGTGGACTGTTTGACGTTTCTCCCATGACACTTCAAAATGATCCAAACTTATTGTTGGTGTATTTTTGTTTTCTGTTTTTCCATTATCTTCCAGCTCTACAAAAATTACACCAATTTATTCTTGTCTACCAGGATCAGATATTGCTATCTGAAATTACTAAATTAGTTACTGTATTTACTGATGTAGAAGATGCACTTTTTTTTTTAATGTGTCCAAAAATTGCCCTGCAACTAATGCAGCCATATTACAGATGGAAGACCTAACACCATAGACTAGGGAGCTGGAAGAGTGTAAGTCCACTAGGCACAATAATTGTTACTAATAATAAAATATTGAAAACAATTATCTCAGATAGTTAGCATAAACTTATAAAAAATTGCTTGCAGTATGGTGGAAATTATGTGGGGAGATCACATCATATCATTATACCTCCTTCCCTAGCTTACATATCCCACACCTGGTATATGTCTTATATTATTTAATGACTGTGTTGCCCTTAACAATCATTTGTTTATTATCTAAATGAAAAATCCTCCTAGAACTAGGAATGTTGAGAATATTCCATCTGCCTGTCAGCTATTTGCAATGAGTGGATGACAACAAAACCATATTGGTAATACACCACCCTGGTGGCCATTGGTGATTATACAAAAACATCACAGCTGGAAATGCAAGTTTTACATCCTCTATGGCAATTCTCTTCACCAAAATGTAAACAACTATACAGTTGATCTGAAAGATAAAGTTGAAATATAGTACTCCTATAACAGTTTATTTATAATAAATTTAGGGTTTCATACTTTATTCCAGTATGCTGTAATAATACAGTATTTACATGCATAGAATTGTACATTTCTCTCCTACAAAATCACTTTAAATTATCTTTCAATAAATGTGTGATGAAACTACTGAACTTGGTTTTTCCACAAAATCATCATCATCGTTTTAATGTCCTCTTTTCTATGATTGTATGGGTTGGGTAGAGTTTATTGAGGTATATTTTCTACAGCTGGATGCCCTTTCTCTCACCAACCCTCACCTATTTCCAAGCAAGGTAACATTTCTCCATGGCCAACATGTTCTTGCAGAATATTGAAAATTAATGACACTGCTTGTGTGACATTGACAATCATTTACAACTATCACAGGATTTCAAGACAAGGAGACACAAATACATACACATGCACACATATATACAATGGGCTTCTTTCAGTGTCCATCTACTAAATCTACTCACAAGGCTTTGGTCAGCCTGTGGCTATAGTAGAAGACACTTGCCTAAGATGCTCTGCAGTGGTACTGAACTTAAAATCATGTGATTGGGAAGCAAACTTCTTAGCCATGCAGCCATTTGTACAATAGTGGTATGTCTTATGTCAGAGTGCATCTTATACTCCAGCAAATACGGTACTTTTGTGTTGGTTTGGCACATCACCATTAAATCATCCTTTTTATCAAGCATTTGCTCAATTTGTATTTCTTTAACCTTCAGCATGCTTAGGCGCATTATGTCGCCATAGAGTTTTCTCCCCTGTATTTGCAGGCGTATTGTGTTGCATAGAGAGGGGAGAAAACTCATGGCGATATGAATTCTCCTCCAGCGTGTTAAAGGTTAATCATATGATTGATTCATTAGCAGTTCAGTCATATAAATTAATTATAAAGGCAGCTTTATAGACTCTACCGTATACTGCCCACAAAAAAAAAACACCCTAATTTATGCATCTAAATTTTGGCACAAAATAAACACATTCAAAATAATCTTGCATAAAATGCCAATATGCATTTTGCATTTTTATTTGTTCCCCTTAGAGGAACATTTTTGTTGTTTTGTTTTGTTTTTTGTTAAATATAACAGTTAATATCTACTTTACTTTATTATTGTATTACTTTGAATGAAAACTTTAATTGCTTTCTTATATTCTTTTAGATATGGGAATCCAAATAGAAAATGGTATTTTCATCAGTCGCATTTCTGCTGGTTCAGTAATAGCAAAAGATGGAATGCTTATTGTTGGGGACAGAATCAGCAGTGTAAGTTTAGTTTCTCTCTGTCTGTCTGTCTATATATGTATGTATATACATACCTATATATTTAATAGAATTCGGGTAAAAACCTTGTAACATGTATTTAAAAACTCTTACATGTTATCCTACAGGAAGGTATATTCCAGGGTTGGATACACATGTAGAACTCCTCTTTGCATAAGATTAATACAAGATAATATAACACAAGGATGGAGGATACCAGGCTTTGATAGTAAATCACAACAATTATTTCTGCACTGCGCACCAGCTTTAAGTTGCTGAGTTTATATTCATATACCATTATAGAAGATCATTCTTTATAATTATTAAATAGTTGAATATTTTTCAGCAACAGCTGTGTGTGGGCACTTCATCGTGTGAAATATGATTAATTCTGGTTGGATTTTTCTGAATATTTTGGGTATATGATGTACATTTCTTTCAACCAATCAAATTATCAGATTCCGGGGGATGCAGGCAAGGAGTATTGAGTATAAAATCAAATCGATCAGTAGAATAGATAGTTAAACAATTGTAATGATTATGTGGTAGACCGAAATGATATATTAGTGATAATAGCTACATAGGGGCATATTAATCAGTGATAGTCATAAAATATCAAATATAAAATATAGTTATGGGAAATAGTATATTGTTGGAAAAAATATATAACATTCATACAAACATAGATAATTTAATGGATGAATTACTCTGAAATTACATATATTGCAAATGAGATGTGTCAACTGCCATGACCGTGACGAGTCCATCACTGATGATGATCTAATAAGGTCGAAATCATGTGGTATAGTGGTCTCTGAATCAAGTTGTGGCAGGAGTTCCTTCCTCTTCGCAATATATAAACTGACTAACCAACTGGAAAGGTCACTTTCCTGGGGTTAAGATAGCAGTATTTTCTTTTTTTTAAAGAATAGCCATGTTTAATTGGCACTAGAGATTAACATTCAGTATAAATACTGCTCTTATCTGTAATAATTTTTAGCAGACTATTTGCTAATTGCAAAATCACTGGATGTGTTACACTGAAATTACATATATTGCAAATGAGATGTATCAACTGCCAGGATCGGTGACAAGTATCTATCATTGGAGATGATCTAATAAGATCGAAATCACATGATATGGTGGTCTCCGAATTGAATTGTGGCAGGAGTTCCTTCCTCTTTGCCATATACAAATGAGTGCGTAGGACACACTGACTAACCAATTGGAAAGATTGCTTACCTGGGGGTTAAAATAGCAGTATTTTTACTTTTTTTAAAGAATAGCCGTGTTTAGTTGGCACTAGAGATTAACAGATAATTTAAAGGAACTAGCCAAAGTCGTAAATAGACAACAAAGTGTTTTAAGTATCTCTTTGTTATTTTTTTAATTTTTATTCTATTTATTCATCCACTACTTGGTAAAAAATTTTTTCAGTTTCTTCTTATTTATATTTTGTTCTTTTTTATTTAATTACCACCATCACTCAAATAAGATTAATTTTGTTATATATTTTCTTTTTTATTAATTCTATGAGCACCTCGATGGTTGCCTTGACTCTTTTATTGCTATTATTGTTGTTGGTATATACATACAAGGCGTGGACAGTATTCCTTAGCATGATGACTGTCTCAGCAAAAAATAAAACAGTGTTTCTATTTTTTGAGATATAATCATCAAATTTGGGTCAGTTTGTCTTCATATCATGTTCTGTCGATCTCACTCAATGAACCCGCCTTTTGACCTCAATGATAGCCTCGAGGCAACCTCGGAACCAGCCACAGGCCTTCGTCACTATCTTCCGTTTTATGCCCTTGAAGGGGTAATCCTGGCTTGCAGCTAGATTTGTTGGTTTCTCGTTCCACCACACCCCGCACAAAGAAGTCGAGGGGCTTGCAGTAAGGCGAGTTGGGAGACCAAATGTCAGGTGCTCTGTGATTGAAGAAATTCTTCGACAGCCAGCTCTGAGTCTTCCAATTGACGTGGCAGTGTATAGAGTCTTGCTGCCACACATACGGCCTCGCTGCAGCTACACGGTTGATCCAGAGCTTCACCACCTAGCTCTCAGGGAAGAAGGTGGTGGCATGATGTCACCTTCACTGCTGATAACACCGAAGACAATGATTGTCGCTGGGAATTTTGTCTGCATGACTCTGGGCACATCCTTGGGTGAGACAGTAAGCCACCTGTTGTTCTGGGAGTTAATCTTCTGGTCTTGGCAGGAATTCTTCTCGTCGGAAACAAACCACAACATGTCTGGCTCCAATGGGTGTTTCAACTTGTTCATCAGCTTGGTGTGCTTGAATCTGTTTTCCTGCATCGCCTTGGACAGAAATTGTCACTTCCCCTTCTTGTATGAAAAGTAGTGAATGTCCTCATGCACCACCAGCCTGATGAGCTTTTTCATCCACACCTTTCTCCTGTGCAATGGCACGCATTGACATGCTGGGATCATTGTTGATGGCGTCAGATCATCGATCATAGGTTTTCCTCTCTGCTGTCATCTCATAGTCGAATCCTGAATTTTCCAGCTCCTTTCTGACCTTTTCCACCATCCTTCTGCTTACGTTGAGAAAGTCTGAAAAATCCTTGTTTGTCCTTATGGTGCAGATTCCAAAGAGGACTCCATGCCTCTTCCACAAATTGGGGCTCTAAAACTTTCCATAGTCAATTATTCTGCAAAAAAATAAAGCAAAAAATGGTTGTTATTTTGAAGAAGAAAAAGACTGACAATGAAAGTAAAAAAACATGCGTAAAATTAGCAGTTGAAAATATATACACTGTATATATGTATCATTACCCCTAACATCCGTTGTCCACGCTGACATGGGTTGGACAGTTTGACCAGAGCTGGCAGCCAGAGAGCTGCACCAGGTTCCAGTCTGATTTGGCTTGGTTTCTACAGCTGGATACTCTTTCTAATGCCAACTACTTTACAGTGTGTGCTGGGTGCTTTTAACATGGCACCAGCACAGGACTCTTGCAGGCCAATCCTCTTCATCAGGGGGAGTGGCCTTAACACTTCTGCTGTAGAGGATGTGTCTTCTTGAGTACAGCAAGTCATCTCCTCCGAAAGGTTCAGTGTCCTAAGGTCATCCTTCCTGGGTCTCTTTCTTTCACGAGTTCCATCCACTTTGGGTGAATGACACTTCTTTATGGAGCGGTTAACATCCATCCACATCACATGACCAAACCAGCGCAGTCTTCTCTCTTGCACACTACATTGAATTCTTATTATGCCTAACTTTTCTCTCAACACACTAGCACTCTGTCACACATGTACACTTACATTGCACATCCAGTGGAGCATACTAAACTCGTTCCTCTCTAGCCATTGCATGTCCTCTGCATTCAGGGACCACATCTCACTACCAGGTAGAATTGCTCTTCGTATACATGCATCATACAATCTTCCTTTCACTCAGAGAGAGAAACCTTTGGTTGCCAACAGGTGAAAGCTCTCTGAATTTTCTCCATCCTATTCTTATTCTAGCTATATACTTTCCGTACATCCTCCCCCACTACTAATTTGGTCCCTAGGTAGCAGAAATTATCCACTACCACTAGAGAGCCTCTGGGGCAATTGAGAAAATCAATTTCCTGAGTATCTGTAGTTTTTATGGCTCCTGTGCATCTTCCACATATGAAATATATATATATATATATATATCATCATCATCATCATTTAGCATCCGTTTTCCATGCTGGCATGGGTTAGACAGTTTGACTGGAGACTAGCAAGCCGGAGAGCTGCACCAGACTCCAGTCCATTTTGGCCTGATTTCTACAGCTGGATGCCCTTCCTAACACCAACCAGTCCAGAGAGTGTACCGAGTGCCTTTAACGTGTCACCGGCATGGGTGTTTTTAACATGTCACCAGCCGAAGTGTTTTTAATGATAAAGTACAATAAATGTTTTAGCTGCAGGTTTATACTGATCAAGCAAACATATAACCAAAGGCATTCCAGTCATGACCATCCTGTCTTTTTTTAGAAGCATGTCTTGGACTACATTATCCAATGTATTCTTTCTTTATTGAAAGCAGTAGGGTGTGATTTGAGAGAGATTTGGTTGCTATCTCTAGTAGGTTGAGTGATCACATAGAGACCTCTTTGTGAACTAACAAATGCATATCTCAATATGTTATTGAAATGGAGAGCTGGCAGAATCGTTAGCACGCCAGGCAAAATACTTAGTGGCATTTCATCCATCTTTATGTTCTGAGTTCAAATGTCACGAAGGTCAACTTTGCCTGTCATCCTTTCAGGGGTCAATAAAATAAGTACCAATTGAGTACTGGGATCAATGTAATCGACTTTCCCCCTTCCCCTGAAACTGTTGGCCATATGCCAAAATTTGAAACCAATATATTATTGAAATGAGAATTAAGAAAAGGAAATTTTGACTTTTATTCTAAAATAGAGTAACTGAGGCAACTTGCACAATATGCATTGCTGAAGTACACAACAGTTGATAGCAACAGAGTTTCAATATGTAATCTTCAGAGCCAGTTCTCTGATATCTTAACTACTCACCTATCATTTCTGTATAAATTTAGCAGGAAATGTCAACTGTTTTCCAGAATGATGATTTTTTAAAAACTTTTTTTATATTTGAATTACTTTTTGTTACTTTTTATTATCATCCTTACTGTCATTGTCGTCATCATCATATTTGGTTGTGGTGTCGGTGGCATGTTAAAAGCACCCAGCACACACTGTAAATGTAATTGGCAATAGGAAGGGCATCTAGCTGTAGAAACCAAGCCAAACCTGACTGGAGCATAGTTAGCTCCCGGCTTGCCAACCCCAGTCAAACCGTCCAACTCATGCTTGCATGGAAAAACGGACGTTAAACGACGACGACGACGATGCCGCTGCTGCTGCATTGTTCTATGTCAATCCTGCTCGAATTTACCCATCATCAAAGGTTCCTCTGGCACAACCATTTTTTTTTCAGACAAAATTTATCTATGATCACAGTATGCAATATTTCCTTCCTTTCCAAAGATAATGATCTAACCAGACATCTTGGCTGTTATTTCTAGCAAATCCAGTGACCATGTAAAGGCTCCTTCATTAACTTGTCAGCTTTTTCAGTCTAACATCCATGTATAGGTTATATGGGCCTGTATTACTGCATATATCCATGTATCATACCCTGTCTTACCTGCAAGACTCAACATTCTCAAAAAAATCTACCTGTTTCCAAGTCTTCCTTGCAGTTAATTTCTGTCATCAACTTATTGCAATCATCTTATGTCATCCATTTGTATTAGATGCCTATATTAACTTAGAACTGGAATCAATAATTGAACAAAGTAATTCCTCACGTATGATAGAAATCTCACAAGCAGTTCCACACAGCAAACCCATCCTCTTGAAAATCTAACTTTACTTCACATTTGCTTAACAAGATGTACTAAATAGATGTGACCAGATGGATTAAGTATCATCATCATCATCATCATCATCCTTTAACGTCTGTTTTCCATGCTGGTATGGGTTGGACAGTTTGACCGGAGCTGGCAAGCTGAAGTGTTGTACCAGGTTCCAGTCTGATTTGGCTTGATTTCTTCGGCTGGTTACTCTTCATAATGCCAACCACTTTACAGTGTGTGCTGGGTGCTTTAACGAGTCACCGGCACAGGACTCTCGGTGCAAGTGCTTTTTACGTGGCACAGGCGCAGGACTCTCGGCACGTAGAAATAATTCCAGAGAAAGTTGCCTATTTTGTTTATCTCTGAAGGTGCAGTATGGCCAAACGGTTAAGACATTTGCTTCATAGCTGCAAGATTACAGGTTCAAACCCAATGTGTGGCATCTTTGGCAAAAGACCCATACCCTGTGAGGGAAACCAGATAGACGAAAACTGTATAGAAGCCTGTTGAGGGGATTGTACTTGTAATTTCATGGTTCAGCCTTATCACACCTTGAATCACACCGATTCTACCTGAGAATTACACACTACGATGGTGCAGGCGTGGCTGTGTGGTAAGAAGCTTGCTTCCCAACCCCATGGTTCGGGGTTCAGTCCCACTGCATGGCACCTTGGGCAAGTGTCTTCTACTATAGATCAATAAAAAGTACCAGTTGGGAGGAGGGAGATGGTATTTGTACTGACTCCAAATCTCACCATGGCCAACTTGGGTGGTGGACTTAATATGTTACACAGTTTAACAAGACCACCTGGCACCTTAGCTGCCTTTAGACAAGTCCACTCTGCTGCATGCATTTAGGCCAAGTCTCCAGTTTAAGGATACCTTCCCCTCTCCCTCCTACCAATCTTGGAGGCCCCATTACAAGGCCATGGACACTTATTCCCTCTTGACTAAAAGACAAAAAAAAACAAACCCAAATCCCTTGCCTGTTATTCACTCATACAAAAATATTCAACATGTCTTATAGAAACGACAAACTCCCAGTCAAGTTGCCAACTGTATGTTTATGCATAAGAACAACACTTACAGGACTTGAGATTTCCTGAAAGGGATCCATCCTCTGATTCTGTCTTTTTAGCGATATCTATACAGCTTTCCTACGACGCCTTCACAAAATATACACACCCAACCACACACACACATACATAAATGGCATCACACTCACATCTTCTCACCATTCTTTAGAGTCGGCCACATAACTTCTTTGACCAGCCACACAAATTGCTCTCAGAGACATTGGTTCCACAATGACAAAGTAACAGAAAGAACACATACCAAATATACTGTCTGCCTTCTAATCACCATCATTAGACAATATGATGAACAAGCAACCACCATACTCAACAACATAGACATTACACACACACACACATGACAGAAATACTATGAATTACATATTTAGAAGATATTGTAGAGAAAGCAAAGCAATGCACAGAAACAGGCTAAGAGCAATCCTGGGTGCCACATTTGACCAACAGAAAGAAGCAACACCTAGTGGTCCAACCAATACATGAGATCAATTGTAAGATAACGTCAGTCCTACTTGGGCCCTTAATCTCTGCACAACAGAACATTTAACCCTTTACCATTCACATTATTCTGTCAGAATTAATGCTTGTTTATTCTCGTTGTTTTTGTATTAATCTTGCATTATTTTGTACCACTGAGATTTTGAAGGGGTAACTGTTTAATTTTAGGATGATGTTGTAGAATTGGTGCGAGAGGAGGCCAGATCTGGCCAGTGTGAACATAAAACAACTAGAATATTTTGGCCGGATTTGGCCAGTTTAAAAACTAAAGGGTTAAACTACAAAAAACACAAAGCAATCACACTATGCATTGTAACGGTAGACCACACTCGCAGACAAACATACACAACAAAACAAAAATACTGAAAATTTGATCCAAACATAAGATTAACATAGGGATTAACACTGTGATTGAGGTGTACAACAATAAGTGACGAGGAACAATCACCGTTGCACTCGGATCAAAACGGCTCTGCTGTGACCACGACCAGAATCTGCAGATATTGAGGAATACACTGGAGGGTGGAGAGAGTGCATTATGTTATGTCCAGACTATAGCACACTGCACAACATGAATCATTAGTGCTCGTCAGAGTGTGCAGTACAATGCGCAGGTTAAGCAGACATATGGTGTAATAAATAGGGAAGATGGATTTGTGGGCCATAGGCCTTCTCAATCAGGACTGACCTGGGAACTACACAACAACTACTACTACATTACTATCATAACTACTACCACAACAATACCTGCAGCGGTCTCCCCCGCCCCCATCGTACACTACACAGCCTCCCTTTGACTCTCGGTTGTAAATACATTAAGTAATATCTCCTAGATGAGTCATTCTCCACAGTAGCTCATACTCACACTCGAACCAACAAATCATGTTAACCCAACACTCAGTTTTCTTTTCAAGTAATTCATAATCTCTCTAACTTCATTACTCGTGTCACACCATGCAACCAACTACCACACAACTACAACACTACTGTACCACACCACACCACACTACACCACAACAGTACACACTATTACCATACTATGTTACACCACACAACACTACAACGTGACTATACTGTATCCCACCCCACTACTACAACACTATGCTACAAACTAGTACGATACTATACCACAATACACTGTTACTGTACTATATCAAAACCTAACTACAACAGTACTACCACACTACTACAACATCAGACAGTATTAAACCACACCACACCACACTACCACTGCTACAGTAGCCATGAAATCTGTAATTAATTAAGAGACCAACAACACAGGCCAGAAGAATCACCACTGAAGTATATGGTGGTGGGGTGGTTGTGATAAATGTAGCCAAGATGGTTTTCAATTTGAAGGAGGAGAAATAATGTATCTGTTCTGTTAGTGGAGAATTTAATGAAAAGAAGAAGAAGAAGAAGTAAAAGAAGAAGAAAGTATTGGCATTGATGATGAAAGAGAAGATGGTTTGTCATCATCGACAAGAGAAGAAATGGAGAAATAGAGAATGGTGTGCTTCGTGCAGCTGAAATCAGCAGTAATCAATATAGAACAACTTGCAGGGAGAAACAACAACCTAGATGAACAAACCAAACCAACCTCTCCCTCCCCCCTCTCTCTCTCTCTCTGTTTTCGTTTTGTCTTTATCCCTCTTTTCTTCTCTCTCTCGCCTCTCTAGCGTTGTAGAATCTGCCAAAGAACTACAACAGCAGCCAAGATTAACAAAAGCAACCTCTCTCTCTCTCTCTCTCTCTCACACACACACACACACACATACATATATATATATACATACAT
>JAOPUL010005356.1:18291019-18313725 GCA_027564515.1 Octopus rubescens
ATTTTGTAGATGGATACTAATGTCTTTCTGTGTGTGTTTGAATATGTTGTGTTTGTGTGTGTTTGTGTGTGTGTGTGTGTGTGTGTGTGTGTGTGTGTGTGAGAGTGTGTGTTTGTCCACCACCACCACTTGATAACCAGTGTTGGTGTGTTTACATCCCTGTAACTTAGCAGTTTGGCAAAGAGACCAATAGAATAAGTACCAGGCTTCAAAAAAAAAGTCCTGGGGTCGATTCATTCGACTAAAAAATCCTTCAATGTGGTGCCCCAGCATGGCCACAGTCTAATGACTGACACAAGTGAAACAGATAAAAGATAACACCGGCATAATATATTATAGTACAGGTGTATAATGTAACATAATAAGTCTGTATAATAATAGTACAGGTGTGCAATTATAATATATATAATATGCCATGGATAAATATATTGTAAGACACCTGTATATTTATAATCTAATACACGTGCACACCTGTAAAATTTTAAGATGACATATCTGTATAATGATGATACAATTTACCTGCATAAAAAGATAAAATAAAATAGCAATTATTCAGAGTTATTCACATAATTCCATAATTCTGGAAAGTTCATTATATTCAACCAGCATCCCTAACCAATTTACTAATTAATAAAGATATTCATTACTAATTAATAAGAGGTTTCAGTAGAAAATAGCATTTAGAAGATAAAGAGGCATGAGATTTGGAAGCTAAGATGTCTATTGTTTTTCTTCTTAGCGCAGTGATAATGATTAAGTCTCATAAAAGAAATTGTTCTGACAATCTCAAGAATATCTCAGAATAATTTAATAACATTGCTTAATTCATGGACTTTTCAAGAATGTTAGACAAATCGTTATCTTGACCAAAAAAATATTAAAAAATTACATGAGATAATTAATGAAATTATATGGAGAGGGGAACATCCAAACAGCTGTCAATCATACATTTGCTCTGAAACAACCATGTTCTTAATGACATCCAATTTAAAAGAACTGGTTTTCTTCACCATTACAGCTGCCAAATATGCCAATACTGAAATATATGGTAACACTTAGAAAATCTGTTCTTTGTTCAGAGTCTCAAGATAAATATTCTTCATGTCAATATGTCATTACCACAGACAAACTCAATATCATTTGCAATTATTCTAAGAGTGTAAGGTTAATATTATCAATATTTTAATTATGCCCATTGAGAGGTATGTTTCCATGACTCACATTATTTGTCTCGAGGTCATTAGTTCAAACTAGAGTCTAAGCATTGCATTTTAATGTATTCTAGTTTATTTTTTCTTGTCTTAAATATTAAATACACACACACACACACACACACACACACACACACACACACACACACACACCTTCATGCATGTATCATCATCATCAACATCATCTTTCATTGTTCATGTTTTGTGTTGGCATCGATTGGATAACTTGACAGGGTTTGATGGGTCCAAGGACAACATCGTGCTTCAGTGTCTGTTTTGGCATGGCTTCTATGGCTGGATACCCTTTCTAATGTTAACCACTTTACAGAGTGTACAGGGTGCATTTTTTGTGGCACCATACAGCCTGCAAGACTAAGATCCCCATTGAATGAGTGGGGCTACAGTAGGGAGAAAGATGGCTGCTTTATGTAATGAGACGACAGGTTAAAGTATGAAAGAAGAGGGTCAACAGTGCTAGGTGGCTCCCTACAGATGAGCAGAGGTATGAGTGACTGGAGTAGAGGTGGAAAGAGATATAAAATAGTGGTGATAAAGTGTTGGGGGTGGATCCTCAAGGTACAAGAAGGTGAACAGAAGTGAGTGGGAATAGAAGAACAGGGAGCGAGGGTGTGTAGAGGTTGCAAGAGTATATGAAGATATTGATGGATTGTTAGAATGGTGAATAGGTAAGAGGGAAAATATATGTTGAGGGGTGTTTGGTGGTGAATAGACATTATAGAGAGTGGAAGGAAGAGTTGGTGATGAATGTAGAGATTGAGTAGGGTTGAGGGGTGGATGTAATGAATGGTAGACAAGGGTGGAAGTGTCATCAATGATACATATGAGTTAGGATAAAGTACGGGAGAGTGGGTGATATCAATCAAATTAGAAGGAATGGTTAATGTTAGCAAAGCAAGATAAACTTGTACTGAGAACACCCATTCCTATCTGTATGTGATGACATCTACTCTTATAACTTTTCACATGTGTCTTTCTGATCTACACAATCTTTACAATAATATGTACAACATAAGTACTCCTATATTCAATGGAGGAGCCTCTATATAGTAACTTGACCTGCTAAAAATCACCACCAAATCTCCCTTAAATCCCACCACATAGTCTTAGAATGGAAAAGACATATGATAATACAGTCCTGCATACTCTATGGAATGGTCTCTGATGTAATGCCTTTGACCTTGAGCCTGTATGATTAGGGCAGACCTGGAGCTAAACCACAAGAGCAAGATAAGAAGGGATGAAGTGATTTGACCATTGGCCTGGTTGATTAAGGCTGACCCAAGGCTGAAACAACATCCACACTATTATCACTAATATATGAGACAAAGTTTTGTTTTGTGATTATGTGTAAATCAACAAATATTTCTATTGTATTTTCATTTCTGTTCCAAGATTTCCTCATTCTGCTAAAGCTAGTGATACCCAAGCTGATAGAATTCTTCTATCAACTGAAGGGTTGATGGTTCAAACCTCTTCAACAATACTAGTTTCAGTGAATTCAACAAATTTGTTTTGTTGAAAATATGTACCAATGAACATTATGGGGAACGACTCTAGTCCTTGTTTCAGTGCTATGGTGACCTCATCATTGAAAAATAAATATATCACAGACTGATTAGAATTTTAATTTCATCATCACATAATTCCATTTAACTTCTTAATGCTCCCTGCATCAAATATGTTAACACCAACTTAACTATTTTATGTTTTAGTAGAAAGGAAACTCTGAATGGTTTATTCATAAAGCTATTCTAAGTTTTTATGACTTATTGGATAATATGACTGTGTAGTTAAGACATTTTTTTTCCCAACCATAAAGTTTCAGGCTCAATCCTAGAGTATGGCAGCTTGGGTATTTGTCTTCTACAATTGACCCTAAGCCAACCAAAGCTTTGTGAATGGATTTGACAGTCACTAAGTAACTTAAAAGGCAAGACCCCTTGATTGAGTGAGAGTGTAGTGTTGATGGCAGTGGCTTTGTGTCAGGTATTGAGGGGCTTAGAGGCTAAGATTAGGATAGAAGGACAGGGACAGGTACCTTGCTGCAGCAGAGATACATGAATACTCCAGTTGGAAAGATAAATAAAGATGGTAGAGATAAAGTGATGGAGCATAACCTCAAAACAAACAAGAATCTTTTTTTTTTCTTTTAATGTATTAATCCTTTTTGCTTTAGGCACAAAGCCTGAAATTTGGGGTGGGTGGGGGATAATTGATTACATCGACCCCAGTGGTCGACTGGTACTTATTTTATCGACCCTGAAAATATAAAAGACAAAGTTAACCTTAGCAGAATTTGAAATTAAAACATAAAAACTGACGAAATTCTGTCCAGCATTTTGTCCAGCATGCTGACGATTCCGCCAGCTTGCTGCCTAAATAATAATAATAATCCTTTCTATTACCAGTACAAGGCCTGAAATTTTTTGGGAGCAGGGTAATTGATTACATCAACCCCAGTTCTTTTCTGGTACTTATTCTATTGACCCTGAAAAGATAAAAGACAAAGTTGACCTCAATGGAATTTGAACTCAGAACGTTATAAGATGAAATTCTGCTAACCATTTTGGCCAGTACAAGAACGATTCTACCAGCTCACCACCTTCTTTTAATGAGTTAATGGAATTATTTTCTGCCACTTTATAATATCCGCTGCATTAATTATGTTAACACTAATTTAGATAATGTTTTTCTATTAATTTTGAAGCATCAAATAATTCTTGTTATTTTCTAGGTGCCAAAAGAATTAGGATTAAAAAATAATATTGTTATGTGATGCAGAAGTTTAATTTGTGAATATATGTTTTGGAGTTAAATTCTAATATGTTGCACCTTGGGCCAGTATTTTCTAATACAACCTTGGGTCAATCAAAGTGTATGAGTAAAATCTGTGTGGCGGAAAAGAGAAACTGTGAGGAATATTGACAAAAGGATTTATCTTTTATCTTTTACTTGTTTCAGTCATTAGACTGCAGCCATGCTGCAGCACCACCTTGAAGAATTTTTAGTTAAATGAATCGATCCCAGTACTTACATTTTAAGCCTGGTATACTTATTCTATCGATCTCGTGCTGAACTGCTAAGTTATGAGAATGTAAACACACCAACACCGGTTGTCAAGTAGTGGTGGGGGACATACACAGGTACAAAGACACACATAAACACATATATATATACATAATGGGCTTCTTTCAGTTTCCATCTACCAAATTCACTCACAAGGTTTTGGTCAGCCCAAGGCTATAGTAAAAAGCACTTGCCCAAGGTGCCATGCAGTGTAACTGAAACCAGAATCATGTGGTTGGGAAGCAAGCTCCTTACCACACACACAGCCATGCCTGCACCTAATTATTTGTGTTCTTATGTAATAGATATAATCTGCCCCTTGGATGAATGCCAGCAGCTATTATAGGGTACCTTTTATAGGGTAACTTATACCAGGTGGTAGTACCATTCTGTTCTGAGCATTAGATTCAGGTGTTCTTTCTGAAATATGTTTCCTGCATTCCTCCAACCATTTTTGGGCAACATCTTATCTTGACTTAACCACAAAAAGCAAAACAAAAAATAAAAGCTAGTGGTTTTTTTTTTTAATGAAGTGTAGAGGCTAAAGTAAATGAGTTATAGTTTCTATACTCACCATATTCTTGGGTTTGCGTTTAGTCTACAAATATAAGTTATTTATATTCTACTTCACACTGAAGCTTCAAATACAAACAATCATACATACATACATACATACAGGCATGCATGCATGCATACATAGATACATATACACATACATACATACATACATACATACATACATACATACATACATACATTTACACATGCATACATACATTTACACATGCATACATACATTTACACATGCATGCATACATACATACATACATACATACATACATACATACATACATACATACATACATACATACAGGGCCGGATTTATAGGGGGTGAAGGGGGCGATTGCCCCGGAACACCCTCGATATCGGGGACCCCCTTCTACAAAGGGTATGGATCACTCAATACAGGGAGGTCCCACCTCCCAACAATCTTGCATGAAGAGGCTCTCTTTCAATATGTAAACATATCTTGACGTCTTAAAAAATGTAATGGATTCTCTTTTATGATAAATAACCAGTTTTCTCCACATTACCGACACCAATAATTTTCCAAGATTTCAATTCTTGCGTATGAGGCTCCTCTTCCCGACATACATACATACATACATACATACATACATACATACATACATACATACATACATACATACATACATACATACATACGGCGCCGTCAACATCAGACGCGCAGGCGTAGAGGGCCGTTTAAAATATATTTTTGAACGTTCCCTTCTACATGTATGACGACTCTTCCAGCCTAAATCAGTAACTGGGTTATTTCTCCCATTATCCAAAAGAGAAACATCTTTTATCTACTAACGTAGCGGTATGCAGACCGGATTTTAAAATTATATAATTACACCATGTGGAATTTCGCTAACACGATTATGGCTGAAACAAACAACAAACACCACCGCCGACGGAAACAGCACTACAGCACCAGTAAGCTATCTAAGAAGACGTAAGTACAATTCACATTTTACTTGGACTCTACATCTAAACCAAGATCTACTTCAATGCTATGAAAACGCCCGTGAAGACCCTTCTATCGGATATGTGAAGCGGTTAAAAATAGTACTGGGATGAATCTTACCCCAATTTAAGCACCTTTACTGCGAAACAAATTCGACAACAAGCATATTTTTTTAAGAGAAATATGACTTGCTCTCGTGATGTAAATCGATCTTCTCAAAACACCTAGAACTGGCCAAAATCTGCCAGAAGAGAAATCGGAAATAATGTAAACAAACCGCTGCCATCATTAAATTCTCTTGTCTCTCCAAATGTAGCTCAGTCAAAAGAAACAACTGTGGAATATATTCAACTTAACAACATCCTGAAACCACAGTTCGTAGAAACCCTTTTGAATTTTTTCGAAACTATCGTTAAGTAACCGGTCATCCTTAACGAGATTAAGACAAAATCTAACAGCTTTAATGTTAAAAGTTATCAACGATGTCGATGGAGGACACATGGAATCATGTGATGTTCATTACCCGATTATTAATACCCTCATATACACAGCCGCTATAACTCTTAAAGAACACCTATGAGAATTCTACAGAATACATTGTAATGAAACTACTGAACCGAAGCAACCTAAATGGAAAACACAACTTGAAGAAAACATCAACAATCTACGCCACCATATTGGATGGTCAACTACGACAGTAAAATGTAAGAGGAATAATGAGTTTACACCTCACGAGTTACATCTTATAAACAAACTTTAAAGAGATATATGGTGGCTCTTGACACCAAGCCCTTCAGGGGAGTTTAATTACTCTAAAATACTAACTTAGGGTCCTGAGCGAAAATCTTCGCTGCCGCGAGCGAATTTTTATACGAGTGTGTCTAAATCACAAGTTTGCTTCCAACCCACAGACAGTATATATAAAGATTAGGAGGGAAAATATTACCGTTAAGAAATCCCCCTCCCCATAAGATCTTGAATCATTCTGGTTGAAAATCTGGAACGACACGAGGAATCTCAACCTCAATGCATTGTGGTTAAATGCCGTAAAGAGAGAATACTGTATCAGCATCAACAGTAAAACATATGCAATTGACCCGGAAACTTTCACCATAGCTGTAGGCAAACAGTATAATGGGAAGGCATCTGGAAGGGATCTAATAGTTGGATACTGGTATCAGAGGCTGACATTTTACAGGAAACCACTAATAAGCATATTCAAAGGTACCATGGAAGGTTAGGTTGACATACCAAATTGGCTTGCTATGACAGACGAATATCGTAGCCAGGAATGGAACCACCTGAAACCTAAAGGCCCTTTGCTTGCCTAAACATTGTGTACAAACTATACACAAGCTGCCTTAACACATTCCTCCAGGATTATTGTGAATCTAACAGCATAGTGACTGATGAGCAGGCCGGTGGAAAGAAGACAGTGTGGGGATGTGCTGAACAACTTTTGATGAACAAAGCTGTACTGTCCGAGGTAAAAGAAAACACATCGAGGAGCCTTACAACAGTATGGCTTGGTTATAGGAAGGCATTTGACACCATTCCCCACTCATGGCTGCTGAAGTGTCTCCATTTGACAAAAATGCCTGCTACGTTAATTGCTGCCATTGATAGGCTCACAAATACCTGGGCAACAATCCTCACATTTAGAATAGAAAGTGGAACGATCGTTTCCAATGCCATAAATATTCTAATGGAAATATTTCAAGAAGATAGTCTCTCTGTGCTTCCGTTTATTCTGGCGTTAAATTCATTATCAGTCCTGCTACAAAAAACAAACGGCTACATGCCTGGTTCTGCAACTGCTAGAGATATCAATATAACTCATAGTTTCTTTGTTGATGATCCAAAGATTTATGCTAAAAATCTTAACGATGCCAAAAACAGATGGAATTAATAACACCATTTTCAGCTGAAATAGGAATGGAATTTGGACAGAATAACTGTTCTTATTTGATTGTTGAACGGGGTAAAATTAGTCCCCCAGGCCCAAAAAACCTATGCCTCAATGGTTTCTGTATCTCTCCTGTCCCACACTAAAAGTACCTAGGCATTGATGAAAATATATAATACGAAGGTACTGTGAATAAAGATTTAGTGACCCAAGAATATTACACCAGACTAAGAAAATTATGGCAGTCTGAACTTTCCTCTTACAACAAGACAATATCCCACAATGCATTTGCAGTACCAGTGCTGATTCGAACATTTGGGATACTTGATTGGTCTGTAGAAGAAATCCACTCGATAGACATTAAAACCTGCAAGATTCTGACATCAAATGGAAATTTCCACAGAAATAGTGATATCGACAGGCTCTACCTGAGAAGAGATAAAGGCGTTACAGGCTTGAGATCAGTGCAGACAGCCTTCGAGTGTCGCATGGTCTCTATTAGACAGCATTTGCTAAACAGCAGCAAAAATAAATACATTAAGTTACTGCTTAAAAGTGAAGAGAAGAATATCCTAAGTGTTGGAACTGAGCTTCCCAGGAAGTACTCTCGTTCTGATGGCCTCCCATACAACCCCAAATCAGCCGGACTAGCATACCTCAAAGAAGACCTGGAGTTGAAATGCTCAGCATACAAAAAAAAAGACAATGCATGAGTATGTTTTCCGAAGACTTGAAGAAGACAGTAACATTGACATGAAGCGAAGCCTCTCTTGGACTCGTGACCGCTACACCACATCACACCTCTAAGGCTATGCATTTGCAATCCAAGAACAGGAGGTTTCTACTAAATACCTAATCAAGTAAAGAGACAGTGAAGCCCCTGGAGTTCCAAGGGGCAACCGAAAATGTAGATTATGTCATATTTCTGTGGAAGACATTACACATGTGATTAGCAGCTGCCCAAAAATGTCATCAAGGTACTACCTCCCTATGCGACATGACGTTGTCGCAAAAACAATATACAATACCGTCCCACCCATGCTAGCATGGAAAACGGACGTTAAAGGATGATGATGATGATGATGATGAATGCCATTCGGAAAAAAGACTGTCCTGGAATAAATATTGAGAATCCCCCTGTTATTGAATACAAACTCAAATATCAGCACAATGAATATTGGTGGAACATTCCCATCAAAACATGTCAAGTGTAAGCATAACAGGCTGAATATTGTTGTTTGGAACAAACAAGAAAAAATATGTACCGTCATAGAGGTCAGCTGTCTTGCTGATGTGAATATCTCTTTCAAAATCAAAGAGAAAGAATATAAATATGGACAACAGCTTCGAAACCTCCAGATTTTATATCCAGATTACAAATTTACATCTATACCAATAATAATTGGAACACTCGGTTTTGTAAGTAAATACCTAACTGTCAGTCTGGTGAATAAGCTTGGATTTTCAGTGAAAAAAATCAACCAACTGACTCACACATTACGGATACAATCTGTGAGCGGAACAGTAAAATTATGCAAGACTTTTCTCAGGTTTAAAATGTGACATTGGTTTTGTTTCCGTCCAATCTATACCAGCATGGAAAATGGATGTTAAATGATGATGATGATGATGATGATGATGATGATGATGATGATAATGATGATGATGACATTCCAATGATAGAGCTTTGTATCTTTGTTAAAAACTATCTCCTTCTTAAGAGGAAGAATTTAAATGATTAAAAACAGAAGAGAAACATACATACATACATACATACATCATTTGACATCCACTTTTCCATGCTGGCATGGTTTGGACTGAGTATATCTGAGGAAGATTTTCTACAGCTGGATACCCTTCATATTACCAACCCTCACCTGTTTTCAAGCAAGGTAATATTTCCCCATGCCCAGACTTGTTGTCACAGAATATTGGAAATGAATGACACTGCTCATATGATAGTGACTCTCACTTACAGCTACCACATGATGTCAAGACAAGGAGACACAACCATACATACACACACATACACACACACACACACACACACACACACACACACACACACACACACACACACACACATATGTGTGTATGTTTGTGTACTGAGATAATAGCTTGGTTATCTTAGACATGATCAACGAACACAAGTTTGACAGGATTAGGAAAGACTTAATAAATGCTTTTGAAGAAAAAGAACTTAACATCACTGTAGACGTGAATATAAGAATAGTCAACTTTGTAAATGTCACTTTAGATTTAGACGAAGGCAATCATAAGCACCATAGAAAAGCAAATTCAAAACTTATATTCTGACAGAAATTCCAACCACCCTCTTATATTTTTTTAATCTCTAGTTAAAAGCATAAATGAACAAATTTTTAATATATCTATAGACAGAATGGTATTTGACAGAGCAGTCAGTTACTACAACAGTGCCTTAGATAATAATGATTTCAGATGTAGGCACAAGGCCAGCCATTTCGGGGGGAGGTCTTTAGTCAATTACATCGGCCCCCAGTGTTAAACTGATACTTATTTTATTGACCCCAGAAAGATGAAAGGCAAAGTCAACCCCGGCGGAATTTGAACTCAGAACATAGAGACGGACTAAATGCCACTAAGCATTTTGCCCGGCGTGCTAACAATTTTGCCAGCTCAATAATAATAATAATATTAATAGTTTCAGATTTAGGCACAAGGCCAGCCATTTTGGGAGAGGGGTTTAGTCAATTACATCGACCCCAGTTTTTTTTTTTAAACTGGTACTTATTTTATTGACCCCGGATGGATGAAAGGCAAAGTCCACCCCGGCAGAATTTGAACTCAGAACGTAGAGACTGACTAAATGCCGCTAAGCATTTTGCCCGGTGTGCTAACGATTCTGTCAGTTCACCGCCTTCGTGCCTTAGATAATAATGGTTTGAATAAATATTAGTTTTATACACAAGGAGAGATAACCTATGAGCAAAGAATTTTTTTAAATAATAAAGCATAACTGAAACATCATTTGGTTTTGTTTTATTCCCACCTCACCCTGCAATCTTAACATGAACTTTTTTATAACTAAAACTTTCTAAATTTAGTCGTATCTCAAGAGGATCATTATTCCAAAAATTAACACGCATACTGGTTGTATTTCACCTCTTTTATTATTATTAGTCAATTAGTTAACTATTTAACCAATTAACTTATTAAAAGACCCCCTTTGGTCATGAATGACCATGGGTTTGCACCTAGAAAGTTCCCTTCCTAGGCACAAGTCTGGATAAGGTTGTTTTGTGGAAGACCAGCAGTTGCCCATGCATATCAGTCTCCCCTCTCTCCATGCCACCGATGTTGTCCAAGGGAAAGGCAAAGGCCGATACAGCTTGGCAGCAGTGACGTCACAACTCATTTCTACACCTGGGTGAACTGGAGCAACGTGAAATAAAGGGTCTTGCTCAAGAACACAACACATAGACCTGTCCAGGAATTGAACTCACAAGCTCCAGATTGTAAGCCCGATGCTCTAACCACTAAGCCATGTGCCTTCACATTTGATTAATCATCTGGTTAATAACTCAATTGACTAGGTTTTTCAAAGTTCTTTCATTGCCATTCGCAATGTCATCAATGACATGCCACTCTATTCCAGATATGTTTCAGGTCTGTCTGTCTCTTAGTTTACAAGTTCTATATTTATGCCAGTGACACGTTAAAACTACATGTGCCGGTGATACATTAAAAATACTCATGCCAGAGACACGTTAAAGGTACATGGTACACTCTCTGGAGTGGTTGGTGTTAGGAAGGGCATGTAGCTGTAGAAACCAAGCCAAAATGGACTGGAGTCTGGTCCAGCTCCTCAGCTTGCCAGTCTCCAGTCAAACCGTCTAACCCATGCCAGCATGGAAAACAGATGCTAAATGATGATGATAATTATGATGATGATATATATATATATATATATATATGGATATGGATATGAGTGATGGAGGGGGAGAGAGTGTGTGTGTGTCTGTCTGTATGTATGTGTGCATTTGCATATGTGTATGATGTGGATTCTGTGAGTGTGAGAGAGAGAGAGAAAGAGAACAGTGTGTGTATTGATCTGTGTATATGTGTGTGTGTATGTGTGTATGCGTGCATACTCATTCGTGTATGTGTATAGTGTGGAGTCTGTGAAAGGTGTGAGTGGTTAAACGTATATTTATTTATATATTTATTTATTTTAAGTTAGTGTTGTTGTCTTTTTAAAATGGATTGTGTGAGTGTGCATTAGTGTGTGTGTGTGTGTGTGTGTGTGTGTGCGTGTGTGTGTGCATGTATAGACATTCAAATCCAGTGGCTTTACCTATTTTAGGGATGGTGTGGATCAAATTACAATTTAATGACTCTTTTATCTTTCATTCTAATCATCATCATCATCATCATCATCATCAAGGAATAAGGTGTTTGACTATCAATGAACTATACTTTGCCCACATATACAAAGCATATAATATTACACACATACAAAACACACGGCTGTGTTTATTAACACACCAATGTCTGTTAACTAACACACCAGTGTACGTTTATTAACCTAACATTCACACCAATGTATGTATACCAACCTATAGGTCTATAATTTTGTTTTCCATCTGTGGGTGGGGATAGAATCAGTTTAACATGTCTTTCATAAAATCTGATTCATGACTAACTTGATGGTATGCATCTGCAATACACAAGTATGCACATACATGTGGCAAGGTGCATACACATGGTGTGTATCAGCATATCAGCCTGTACACATGTATGCATATACATGTGGATTTATGAATGATCTTATATAGTTTGTAGTACTTTTAACTATTTATTTCTTTTCTTTTTGAGGTAGGTGGTTGTGTGGTCAACACATTTTAATAGTATTTTTCATTAAGTGATGGTTTCCATTCATTAATTAGTGTATATTCATATATCTGTCATAAAGATGCATCATCTGGATGTATCAGAAGGATCTTTATGTCTTTGTCATGTTTGTCCTGAGTATACAAACAGAGTACCAACGTAGGTTTCCTATCATTATTTTCTTTCCAATGATCCTCCATTCTTTCAGCTAGACACCTGGCAGTTCTCCCAATATATGCTGTGGTTAAGGCCTAAAATGTGTCTTCCATTCATTTTAATTGATAAACTACATTCCTCATAGTTTATCAATTAATTAATTTGGCTATATGAATAAATTGGAAACGTCTTGCTGCTTGAAGTGGCAACATCGACAAAGTCTTGTGGCTTGAGGCGGCTCTATTAACAACTCCAGAAAGAGAGAGGGGGAGAGAGGGAGGAGGGTGTGTGTGTGTGTGTGTGTGGATAGAGAGAAGAGCTGTAACAAAGAAAGAAACAGACAGACATACAGACAAACAGAGAGTGAGATACTGTATGTAATTATCTCTTTTATTATGTTTTCAACTTACTCTAACCATTAAGCCTAAATACATGTTTTCATGACTTCTGATAGAATGGCAGCATTACGCAGGCTTAGTCTACCGACAGCTGTTGACTTTTAGAAAACAACAACTCATAAAATTGAAGTACCATGGCAACTGGCAACTTACGTGAGGAATTATTTTAGTTTGTTTTGCTCAAAGTACTTTCTACACCACATATTTAAGAGATTTAGAGGCAAGATAGCTAAGTGAATATCAGACTACCAGCTCTTGAGATCAAAAGTTCAAAACTGAAGCATACATTTCATTTTGCATTTGTGTGGTAAGGACAGTACCTATAGTTTTAAAGTTCCATAGAGATAGAGGGTAAGGTAACAAAGTAATGGGTCTTGCCAACACATATAAATTATTATGGATCTCCATACCTTTCTATCCCATACACAACTCAGCACATTTAGAGGTTAGTCCTTCTGAAGCCAGTTGGTAAACCCATCAATTATCCTCTCTTTCTGTCTTTCTCAACTTCATCTTTCAACTTCCTGTTTGTTACTTAGTATTCAAGGTTTTTGCTTCTCCTATGGTATCCAATGATCTAAGCCTGTTGTCTTCTTAAGTTGCCAAGAAACTTTCTAATGATCCTTGTTCATCTAAACAATTCAACATTTGCCACTCTATCTCTATTTAATGTTATTCTGGTTAAATGGTATTTATTCTTATTTTTTTCTTTAAGGAGAGATCCTGTCTGAAATGACAGAATTCTCTTCTCCTGCAACACAAACTGTCACAGATTTATTTCATTTTTTAAACTTTAATAAAGTTAATAATATTCAGTTTGAATTGTAATAAGTAAGAAGGCGATAATGATTATTATTATTATTATTATGGCTGGGTTCCAATCCTGGTCGTAGCAACAAAGTCCACGTGCCACACTTCTCAGTCCAACATCACTGCCTCAAGGTCCTGGATACATTCCAGGCCAGTGTCTGTAATCAAGTTGTCAATGTAAGTGTGACGACATTTTCCTCTCTTTACATCACCATGAAGTGGGTTCCACAAGACTAATCTGGATGCTTCCAGTTCAGGGTGGCGCACGCAGTGACCAGATAGTTGCAACCATCTTTGCCTGATTTTCTTGCTAACTTTCAGCGGGTCTCCATAAAGGCATTCGTTTGTCATATGTTGCTGCCATTTCACGTTTAGAGCCATTCATAGCATCCTTGTGTAGCTGGGGTGCTACCAGGAGATACGCTTGCACCTTACCAGTTTGCAATTGTATTGGATTATGCAATGCGGCAGGCTATAGACAAAAGTGATGAAGACCTTGGTTTTCGTATTGACTGGCAAAGATCGTGGAGAGTACCAGCAGTAACCATCACAGACAAAATCTATCTTATTAATGCTAGCATGAAAAAAATGAGATGTAAAAATTGAAAGAGAATTTTAAAGTATCAATCATCCTCATCCTTGCACATGTTCTCTCCACCAACTACGGTCTGATGTTTTCCCCATCCATGTTTGGGTGCTGAATAATTTAACAAAGCCTTCATTCCAACTTCTGTATAGTCTTTCCCTCCTTCTTTTTTTTTTTTTTTGATGTGGTGTCCATTCTATCAATTTGGTATTCCATCTATTTTCCTTTCTTTTAAACACATGTCCTACAAAAAACCATTTCAGAGTTTTCATTTTCCAGATGATATCCATTAAACCTGTTGCCATTCTTATCCTGTTGTTTCTCCACATATCCATTTTGTTAATCTTGGACAAGTAATATGCTTAAAGGATAAATATCAGACCAAAGAAAATGAACGATAAAAACAGTTAGGATGGGTATGCTTTGGTAAATTGAATCACATCAGAAGCAGTAATTTTCCCATCTGTCTAAAAAGAAAGGTCTTCAACCAGTGTATGCTGCCTACCATTATGTATGCATCAGAAACATGGACTACCAACAAGAGCATAGAAAATAAATTAAGAGCAACACAAAGAGCTGTGGAAAGGAGAATGCTGAAGATTAATAAAAGTATTAATAATAAACTTAAATTGTAAAAAAAAAGCACTATCTTGTAAACTTTACATTTTGCAGCACATTGTGTGATATAAAAAGATATTTATTTGGTCTAATTTTTTTCAGAATGAATCCTTTTGTAGAATTAAGCTTGCCAAATGTTTCATCACCTCGTGGACTGCTACTTAACTATGATTCCTCAAACAGACCACCAGAATCCCGAGGAGGTTATCGTTTTGGACAGCTTAGCAAGAATTCATTTTTCACTCGACACAACCCACATCCAAAACGGGTTAAACATATAAAAGGTAACACTGCAATCTTTCCCTTTTCTATACAGGATAAATAAAAATAATTTCTTTCCCACAAATATTTGAGTAGGATATAGAGTTAATTGGTTTCAAATTTTGGCACAAGGCCAGCAATTTGGGGGAAGGGGATAAGTCGAATACATCGACATCATTGCTCAACTAGTACTTATTTTATCGACCCTGAAAGGGATGAAAGGCAAAGTCGACCTCGGTGGAATTTGAACTCAGAACGTGAAGATGGACGAAATGCCACTAAGCATTTTGCCCAGCATGCTAACGATTCTGCCAGCTCGCTGCCTTATGATATAGAGTAAATTATTAGGCATTTAATAAAGAATCTTCCATTAATTGATCAGCTTAAATTTAATGTGTGCATGGAATGTGAGAAGACGTCTGTAGCAGGCATGCCAATTCTGGATGTATTAGCAATATAAATACAGTGGAATAGTTACAACAAGGAATCGAAACAAGCTTATAAATTTAATTTTGCATCACTCCCACTTCCTTATACAGTTATTATTTATTCTGTTGTCATGGATTGATAGGTTCTCTTCTTTCAAGTTATTAATTCCCTATTCTGCTGTACTGTACAATGCCAAAGGTACCCATATTGAGAGAAGGAAGGATGAGTGAGTCCATGAATTTCAACCTAAAGCCAAATCAACTATAAGCACCAGGTGATGACAACCAAAATAACTGACATATCTAGATGAGAAAATAATTATATTCAAAACCCTGAGGCCTGTATATACTGACCAACCAACTCATCCCATACCAGTTGCAGTGGAATTTCGTTAGTGACCAGGTCACAGATAGTGCAGTGAAAATTTTGACTCCAAACAATAATTAAGTTAACAGTTTTTGTGTGTTTTTGAATGGCTAATATGTGTCTTCGATGATTTAATTGCTTTAGCTTCAACACAATCTTAGATCAAATCACTTGCCAGATAGCTATATCTCCAATCTTCCAATTCTATATTACTCACCTTCTCTATATAGTTGCTTAAACAAATTGCACTTACAATATAAGTTACACCATAAAAGAATAATATGTCAGCAAAGGTTGTACTGAAATTTTATCACTCCCATTCTTGTCACATAAAATGTAACCAAAGTCTACCTACACTGCCATCATTACCTCTTATAAAAATCCTGATCACGTTTTTTGAAATGGCCATTTCAAACTAAACTGTTGAGTGATACTTTAGAGTGGCCATAAAATTATTTTGTAATTGCAATGCTACTCTCTCTCTCCCATTCTTTCCCCTTGCCACCCATACTCTCTCTCTCTCTCTCTCTCTCTCTCTCTCTCAAATAATCTATTTACTTGTCAGCTGCATAAATCCCTGTTAAGCTTGCACACATGCTGGCTGTCATAAGTACCTCCCCCTCCTCCCATATATGTCACCTGACCAATTTGATAATTCTTTTATTTAAAAAAAAAAAAACATGTGATCTACGAGGTTTTCACCCCAGGTTTTTTCTTCCTTTCAACCTATTCTGTCTACCCAATCCTTGTTCCTCAAAATGTCAAACCTTTGGAATCCCACTTTCCCACCCGTCACCCACTACCTTTTCCCACGCAGTTGTTATCTTACAGGTATTCAAACTTACCATTATTCATACCAATCTCAACAGTCTTGAAGGGCTTGTATAGGACATGGGCACTGCCCCTTCGTGCTAATGAAACCTTTCAAGAAAGAGTGAAGATCATACAGTGGTGTTCATCATCATCATCATCATAATTATTTAATATGGCTATATTATTTGTTTATTTACTCATTAAATATATTTATATCTAGAGGGCACACAGCCTTGTGGTTAGGGTGTTGCACTCACGATCATGAGATCATGGTTTCTATTCCTGAACTGGGTGGTGCATTGTGTTTTTGAACAAAATATTTCATCTCACATTACTCTTTGATCACTTCAACACCAGACACGTGGCACACCATGCACCTGTTCAGGTAACATCGATTTGATAGAGGGAGTGAGCTAATGTACAGCACAAGCATTCGATCACTATAAACAAATCATTTTTGCAGGTTGTTCTGCCAAAAATTGCAGAACCATCTTTCTCAGACTACGAAAGATTACCATCATATTTCATATTCATATCTAATTGATATTTCAATCTTTACAGGTTTGCTAGATGTACCAATATGTACAGTAGTTGATTGGGACATTCCTCCAAGTTCTCACAGAAGAGATTCAGGATATAGGAATGAATTGCCTCTTTCTTTTATTCCTGATACTGAGAGATTCAAAAGACTCAGACATTTTTACAAAGAGAAGGTATTACCCAACTATGGACCATGTAAGTTGCTTCAATATTTGTTGTTGATTATTCTGAGTATTTGAAGTAGGAGCGTAATGGAATTGGCAAAATGGCAGACAAAATGCCCAGTGTTCGTTAGTTATGAGTTTAAACGTTCTTAGTTCTAATCACATTAGGGATCAATTTTTCTTTCTTCCTTTCAATGTCATTAAGAAAAGTACTGGTAGTAGTCTAGGATTAATTAGTCAACTGCTTCCAGCCTTGTGCCTACATTAGAAATTGATATTTCTTAGTATCTTAGTAGACCCCTCAACCAGACGGGGCCCTGGAATGATGGGATCCTGGGGCTGAAATGTGGGTTCGAGGAGTCCTGCAATTCACATCAGTTCATGCAGATAGCCACGCTCTTCATTGACAGGCAAGCCGAGCAGTCCCCTGTCCCCATGGTAGGCAGGTATTTTGAAAAACTGTGACCTGCATAGTTACAGGTTGCCCTTTAGCAAAGCGTAGCACTCGTTCAGTCACCCTGCCAGGGATACAACGAAGTCATGGGATTGCTGTATGGCAGATTGGGAAAAGGCAGTGGAAGAGCTCAACTAAGCCAACAGTGCTTCTTACATTGATGCTGAACAGAGGAATGCTAGAAGATCAAAGGTCAGGATCACCAAGCTCTATCAAGAGAGTATGGCGTCCATGGTTGTGTAATTAGTTAATGAAAGATTCATTGTGACTCAAGCTCCCAGTTCAAATAGGAATACTAGAACTGGGTAGCAACAGAGAATCATGGGAATCTGCACACGCAGCGCAACCGAGATGATGATGATTTCTTAGTATTCTTAAAGTCATTCTGGTAACAGGTAAGCCCTATCAAGCATACTTCTCCTCATCACACTTTATGAATATAATCAAACTAAGAGACAATGTTTATAAAAGCACTAATACTGAGGGCTGACATAAATCATAAAGAAGTGATTTGCATATTATTACACATTCTTGACAGCCGGTTAGATAAACTAGTCATAGCTGGAGCACCTTTAATCACAGGTTTGCTTGATCAGGGTTGACCTGGGGCTAAACAACAACAACTATTAATACCACATACATCACTACTATAGGTGCAGGTAGCTGTGTGGTAATAAGTTTGCTCCCAAACCACATGGTTCCAGGTTCAGTCCCACTACATGGCACTTTGGGCAAGTGACTTCTACTATAGCCTTGGGCCAACCAAAGCCTTGTGAATGGATTTGGTAGACGGAAACTGAAAGAAGCCCATTGTATATATATTTATATATTCATATTAATTGACACAGTATATAAATTTAATGAGAGTTACTCTGAGTTTTACCCCATGAGAACCAGCTCAGACAGTGTTTGGAAAACATATATATTTATGTGTGTATGTCTTTGTGTCTACGTTTGTCCCCAACCACCACTTGACACAACAGGTGTTTGTGTTTACATCCCCAAAACTTAGTGGTTTGGCAAAAGAGACTGATAGTATAAATACCAGGCTTTAAAAAATAAGTATTGGGATCGATTCATTCGACTAAAATTCTTCAAGGTGGTGCCCCAGCATGGCTGCAGTCTAATGACTGAAACAAGTAAAAGATAAAAGATAATGGTTTTCAGAAAATCTTCTTGCTATCCCTTTTATCAAAACAAAAATCATATAACATTAACCCTTTTTTTACATTATTTCTGTTGATGAAATGTTTTAATTAAGATCACTTTTAATCAGAGAATTTGTATCATAGAACTAGGGGTAGTTTCTTCTGTTCCCAACTGGGTCAGATCATTCATTCATATCATCTGGATTATGTCACATATGCCCAATCAGCTTCCATGTCTACAGATTATAAAGGTGCAGGTATTTTGGTTTATGATAACCTAGAGTGGTACCACTACTCCATTAGTTGTCAGTAGTCTACAAATTGATATTACCAGAACCTTGGTCTGTTGACGGCTGTCACCAAGCATATTGCAATCTTTGATGATGTCACTAAATTATCGTAATTTGCTTCCAAAGTTCATGATGCACATAATAATATAAATAATAATAATATTTGGAGAAATTGGAATTGACATGAGGGCAGAACTGCTCTATTGGGGACAGCTAGGATTTGAGATTGGTGCTTGGATGTTGAGTATCTTCCATGAAACTTAACACCTAAGTACCAAGTCTTATAATATGTGGAAAGATACCCTGTGAGACCTTTGACAACAGGATGCTGTCCACTCTCACAGAATCAACAACCTCTGAGAAGTAAAATATGATAATAATAATAATTATTTCAAATTTTGGCACAATGCCAGTAAGGGGGGAGGGGAGGGAGTAAATCGATTATATCGACCCCCAGTGATCAACTGTTACTTATTTAAGGCAAAGTCGACCTCGGCAGAATTTGAACTCAGAATGTAAAGATGGCCGCTGCCTTAACAATAATAATAATAATTTCTTTTATTTGGAAAAAAATGAGAAATATCAGGACCTAGACAGAGAGACGAAGAGATTGTGGAAGTCTAAGACGATAAATATGCCTGTGATAATTGGTGCAATTGGCACAACACCCAAACTGCTACCTAAAAGACTGAAGGATATTGGAACTGAGACTCACATTGTTGATCTGCAGGAGAATACAATTCTGTATTCTGGAAGAATTCTAAGAAAGATTTTCAAGATTTGAGGACTGTTGTCACCAAACCTCAAGACAACATCCCTGCTAAATAATATAGCATGTAATAGTTATGATAATAATAATAATAATAATTCTTTCTACTATAAGGATGAAAGGCAAAGTCGACCTTGGCAGAGTTTAAACTCTGAATGTAAAGATGGAGGAAATGCTGCTAGGCATTTTGTTTGACATGTTAACAATTCTGCCTGTTTGCCACCTTAATAAAAATAATTATTATTATTTCTACTATGGGTACAAAGCCTGAAATTTGGGGGAGGGGGCTAGTTGATTACATCAACTCCAATGCTCAACTGGTACTTAGTTTGTTGACCTCAAAATGATGAAAGGCAAAGACAACCTCGGTGGAATTTGAACTCAGAACTGAGAGCAGGAAGAAATGTCACTAAACATTTTGTCCTGCATGCTAACAATTCTGCCAGCTCACCACCACAATAACAATAATAATGGTTTCAAATCTTAGCCAGCAATTTCAGGGGAGGGGTTAAATCAATAATAATAATTAAAAAATAGTCATAAAAGCAAAGAAATGTTTATTTTTGAGTAATATTTAAGTCAGAGTAGTCACAGAATGCATATTCTGTGGCACTAACTATCATGCGCCACTGTCTTTTATAATGGTTCAATGCCAAAGACAGGGTCTAAAGAAGAATAAAATATATTTTAACAATATAAAGATGCAGCAAAATCTTTTTTGATATTTGTTGTGAAAAATATAACTATGGAATAGGCAAGACAAGAGAAGACACATGGGACAGAGAGTTACTGAAGAGGTAACATAATGCGTGTCGCAAGAACTTTCACAGACAAATAAACTAAAAATAATAATAATAAAACTAAAGTGAAGATCGAATAAATAGCATGTATGTTTAATTGGCAAAAGATGACCATCCCTAAGTATAACAGTAACTAAAGTTACATATGAAAACAGTTAACTATTCTTAAATTATCCAACAATATTAAAATGCTGTTGGTCATCCACTTTCCTGTTATAAATGACCTCATTTATAATAGTGAAAAGTGTAATTTTTTTTATTGAACTAAATTTTTTATATTGCCTGTCATTTAACGAATGCACATAATTGCAATTGTTTATCGTCTGCTCACTTGAAAATTGATATTTGTTTATAAAATATGGATGACAGAATGAGATGGTATATGCAATGAGATGGTATATGCAATGACGTAAACAGAAGCAGAGGGTCGAATCACTAGAACACGCATGGGAGCAGCAGTATGTAGAAGGGACAATATGAATCAAAGAGTATAGAGTGAGTATTTACAACACATAAGAGAATGTGTTCAAGATAGAATAGAAAATGAAAATTAGACCCAGAACTCATGACAAGCAGGGTTGTTACACCCTGAAAAAGCTAAAATTCTACATGCTGTCCAGACATTTTTTTGTTGATTTATAGAAATATCTTTATATTTTTTTTCTTTTAACCTTCCATTTCAGGATGGCATATTTTGACTGCAAAGGTATTATGTTAACAGTTTACCAGTTATTCTCTCAGATCCAGTCTCACTATTTCTATCAAGCTATCCAGCAAGCATATGTTCTTGTCTTAGGACTTGACGTTCTTGGAAATCCTTATGGATTAATCCGAGATTTTACCCAGGGATTAGGAGACCTTTTCTATGAACCATTCTTGGTAAGACAACTCTTTTTTTACTCACTTGTGTACTATTCATTTTTTTTATATCACATTTAGTAAGTAGCATTTGGTACTGGGTTTCTAGTGGGGCAATCAGTGATTCATTCCATTTCTGATTATAAGTATGACATAGGGGTGGCTGAAAAACACTCTGTATGTGCACGTGTGTGTGTGTGTGCATCTATATATTAATATACTATGGCCAAATGCATTATGCTGTCATATGGTTAGTTGAGATGAGAGACGAAGAGCAAGAGGAAAAGAGGGAGAGAGAAGTGTTAATGACATGAGGTAGGGGGATGGTTAAAAAGTTAGTTGAAGGGAGAGATGTAGACAAATAGAGTTAAAAATACAATGTTTGGAGGTGGCAGTGGATAGTGAAAAGTGTAATTTTTTTTATTGAACTAAATTTTTTATAAAGCCTGTCATTTATAAAGCCTGCACATAATTGCAATTGTTTATCGTCTGCTCACTTAAAAATTGATATTTGTTTATAAAATATGGATGACAGACGATATAAGCTAACAAGAGAAAGAATGAGATGGTATATGCAATGACGTAAACAGAAGCAGAGGGTCGAATCACTAGAACACGCATGGGAGCAGCAGTATG
>JAOPUL010005356.1:18365629-18376033 GCA_027564515.1 Octopus rubescens
TGGGGTCGATAAAATCGACTACTCCCCTCCCCCAAAATTCCAGGCCTTCGTGCCCAGTATAGAATGGAATATTAATATCCTTCACTTTATCACCAGTCTGGCCAGGCTTAGATAAGTCGATAACTGAATAAAATTTACATTATGAAATCATCAGTAGAAAAAGAATAGCTAAATAGATATACAGTAAAATAGAAATTAGCACTAGTAATAAGCATATGCCCATTTAAAAAGAAAGAGATCAAGAAATAATTAATCAAACCTGTTAAAACTAAAATATCTAGAAAAATTGAAATTGGCAACATGTCTTTTTCATACATTAAAAAAAAAAAGCCATGCAAATTCTTCAAAACTGAAAAAAAAAATTCAATCAAACAATGACCTCTAATATTCGAATTTAATCTGAAAGTTTCAATATAAAAAAAGTTTGTAATACCAATATTATCATGCCAGTAGAGTAATCAACTCAAAACTCTATTTTGGCAGAAAAATATGACGAGATTCTGACTGCAACATCGAAATCTTGGTTTGAGAAAATTCAAAAATGGGAACAAAGGGCATCAATGGAATATGACGGACTACAGAAGTGGTGAGTGAAAACTCCTCATTAGGATTGCTTATCTTCAGTGTGACAGAGCAGAATAAATGTAGCCATACCTCAAATAAAACTGTTCTCTGCCTGCTGCCAATACACTCCAAACTTGTACTCATACCAATAGATGAAAATGAACAAAGACAACAGCTGTTAGCAAGCAATCTACATTGCAATAAGTTTTGAGCCATTTGTGGTTGAAAATCAGAAAATGCTGTAAAAAGAAGTTGATATCAGCAGATTGATGAGTATCGAGTTGATATGGTTAATGCATTTGTGACTGGCATAGCCCGAGTGAAACCAGCATAATACTTTCAGGAACAAACAGGGAATGCACTAATTTAAGTTGAAATATTATTGTAATCCTTCAAACTAGTCTCAGCTTCAACAGTTTTGCATTAGTTTTACCATGCTGGCATAGTTCTTAAGTGATAAACTGAAGCAAAGTACGAATGTTACATACTTTCCAATTACAAAATATTTAACAGTTAAGCAAAAAAAGTACACTGAAAAGCCTATCCACAAAGAGGCTTTGTCACATAAGTCATGAAATGTTTGGTGCCCATGTTTTATAAATGGAGCTATTTTCCAATAAATCATGTGAAAAAAATTATTACTGAATAATCATGTGAATAATTATATGAAATATTTAATAAATTTTGAAAATCCATTTCTAAAATATAATTAAAATTTCTCACAAAATATCAGCATCTTTATGTAGTTTTATATCTATTTTCCCACGTTAATACAAGTGCTTTTCATGTAGGTAATGTACCTACCCAACAAAGTAGGAATGGAACCTGTTATTAATTAGGCAACTACTGTAAGCAAAGTTATTTTTCTGTCCAAGAGCTATACACAATGGCTCAAAATTTGATGGTATAAAGTCAGTTCTTCAAAACCTTGACCACCAGCCACTGTAATAACAAATCATTTTGTATTTTCTCCCATAACATTTTTTTATAATTTGTTAAAAGAATTTTAACAATACAATTTCATATTTGAAACAACTCTTACACAGAAATAATTTACGATACTACATAACTTTTTTTGTAAGCTTGAATCTAAAGTGTTTGGTTATATCCATTTCAACTGCTATACTACTCAAAGTCAATATTTTATTTGAATATAGTATTTTGAAATTTAAAAATGTAAGTAAATAAACCAAAGAAAATGGTTCTATCGTTTCAACTTCAAAAATCTCAGGCTACCTATTTTTTTAATTCTGTTACATTTGCAAGTTTGTTCCCTTTTAATTCTAAATGCAGAAGGCCATCAACTCAGGATACGATATCAGAATCCTAGCTTTTCACTTACCTTAAGATCTGAAAGAGAAAGTGTAAATCCCCAATGTGGAAGCATTAACATATATTTCAGATTCATCTTTTTTTATATTTCTTCTGCTAATGAGAACACAGAATAAGGCAATTTAGAGTGTGTTGCTGGTATATGAACGCAAACATACACACACACTCTTGGCTAAAACATCTATCACAACCTAAGTCATACATTCAACATAACATGGAAATGAATTTTATTTCTCCAAGTAAATATATACAAATCTGCACAAAACAGAATTCAGCAGGGAAGATAGTATAAATGAAGCCGCTTACATATCAATTATCTAAGACCAAAGAAATACCTGTATAGAGAGGCAAACATCACTGGTGTCGAGGAAGCATTGAGGCACCGTGGTCTCATGTAACAGATTGGTAGTCAAAGCAATGCTCTCAACATTGGCGACCGAGCAATTCAAACATGGTGCTGACAAAGATTGATAGAACTGCATAAATAGAAATCTGTCTGTATCAGAAAAGAAACTGGTCAGACTATAGGCATGTGCTTATAATAAAACCACTGGAATGATGATGGTGTCTGTGCAGGAAAATAAAATATTAAGGCCCCATTCACACATAACATTAAACCCAGAATATACCAGTTAGGATTTTTTTCATGTTGGATGATGCAGTGGTTAAAAATTTTTTAGTATGTTTAAAAAGTAAAAAAAGAAAAAGTAAAGTGACTAAGTTTTACTCATTTATAAAATCAAATTTTGATGTAAGTTTTTGTAATTAATTCTTTTTTCCAGAGTTATTTTGATGGAGCAGTAAATACAGGAAAGTTGATAAAATCTAATAGTTTTTTTTGAGATTTTTTTTTTTAATCTGTGCCTAAAGTGTTTATTAGAATATAATATATTGCTATTTTCAAGTACACATTTTTATGCTTCAGAGACATTTTCAAACCCGAGATTATTTTTTAATTATTTGGAAGTAAATATAAGAGTTAATTTAATCTGATTTTGCAGTCAATTTTGAATATCAAAACAATTGTTAGTTTTATATCTCATATCTATATTCAATGTTATATGTAAAGGAAAGAAATTGTTTCTTTAAAACTACACAACATTCATGTATTCATTTTACACATCAAATGATATTAAAATGAAATATATATAACATCAATGCTATGTTGAGTAATTAGAGAAATTGAGAATGAGAGACTAAAAATGAATTAAGAAACTCAATCTGGCTAATCTTTTGAAGAAAACACAAGTGCTTTTCCCATACTCATCAAATGAGTCGAGCTTCAGCTAAATTAAAATAGAATTATTGTAATTCTACCAGAGTTTTCAAATCATGTATGATTGATGTTAGCATTCTCTGTGATTATTTTTCTATAAACTACAAAGTTTCTATTCCACAAAATGAAAAAAGAACTGTAATACAATTATCCCTTTTGATGACATCACTATTAAGAATCATCTTAATTCGATACCAGTATTATTATGGACAATATCAAAGCATTCCTCATTCACACACATTATCGTTAACAAAAAATACAAGCAGCAACAGATTAAGATATGTTTACCAGTTCTTCAATTATCAGCAAATTCATTATCAACCTTGAACACAGATCCATGAATGGGACTATAATGGCAGGAAGAAAATCTATTAAATATACTAAAGGATGAATACAGGTTTAAGGGGTGGGAGAGCACAGGGAACAGTAGGTGCTGATGACATTTACCAAGTATATTGTTGTGCCATGACAGTCTGTTTTAGTTTACAGACCAACATATTTGAGTGGCTGCCGTCTATTAGCTTGGTGTCTCTTGCTCAACTCCAATGGACGAACAAATAGACAGACAGACGGATGCATGCCAGTAGAGGTCACCACTTACCTCTGAATGAGCTGAAAGCAAGATCAGGTAAACCATTAGACAGTCACTTACCAGCATAGGTTGATCAGAAGCAGGCTAGATCAATCATTCATTTAGTGTCACCTTCAGAATGTGTGCCAGTTTCTTCATTACTATCATCAATATCAGCACGGCTGTCTGATGGAATTTCACCATCTTCATATTTATCATAGTGCATCATCTCCATGTGCTGGGTGTTGTCATCGTTGTACATTAACTGCTTATCTGGATTTAAAATAAAATTGGAACATCTAAGCTCAAAAGATATAAGATTATATGATCTAAGAATTGCAATATTTTTTAATATTTCCTGGTAACGTTTTCAATGCTTCTCTCTCACATACACAAATTATGTACAATTTTGTGCTTTAAATAGATATCACTATGAATTTTTGAAAATATTTAAATGTAATTTCTACTATACAAAGAGAAACATTTTGATACCTCATTTGTGAAATTTGAATGGTCAACGAATTGGTCGAAATCTTGCCTAATTAGCCTAAATAAACAATTAGCCATATTTGCAATGTCATATCTTTGAAACTGAGGTGATAATCATCTCTAAATTACACAAATTAATAATGATTATGGTATAGCAGTTGCCTATTTTTTTTCAGGTTTTTTTTTTAAAAAAAAGTTTGTTTTTTTTTTGGCAACTTTTAAAATATTTATGTAAAGCCTATTTTGTTACATGTCACAAACAGTCAATTTCACAGCAGTGTTTTCAGACCTAGTTTAATCCAAAAGTACAAGCCACGGGGACTTGAGTTTTGGCACATTTGTAGTAGGTATAAAACTAAATAAAACCTGAAATTTTGGGACATGATACCATTGCAATAAAATTTTAATGGCTATAAATGATGGAGTTTCGGATCAGGATGACCACATAAGTTAAATTTTCATCGTTTTGATGGGGATTTTTTCACTTTTTGGAGGGGATCACGGTCTTGGAAATGATGGGATGTAAGGTTTTTATAAAAAGATTTTTGGGAAAATTTATGATTTTTTTCTGTCCCTCTCCGGACTGATTTGTGCACTTAAAAACGATGAGAAGCCTTTTCAGTAAAAAGATTTTGAAAATATTTTCAAACGAAAAGGTGTGATTTAAGGGAGATTTAGCTGTTGTTTTTAACACATCCCACGACCGCCTGATACTTTTCTCAGAATTGCATATAGACCTAGATTTAAAAAAAAAAAAATCTGAAAACTAATTCCTTGCTTTAAGCATTAAAAACATTTGTAACTTACAGCAAACTCGTTAGTAGGAGAGAGAGAAAAATAAAAGCAAAACGAACATGTAAACACTAACACAATTGTTATCTGACTGTATTCAAAGTCGGGGGTGGGGGGAACATCACATCTAACTTTAATAGTCTACAAAATTATATTCATTGCATAATATAATTTTTATTGATGAAATATGACCAATATTTCTCAAAGAAAAACGAAATTTACATGTACAAGAACATCCTTTCGCACGTTAAAACAGCGAAAGAGAATAAACAGCATTCTCAATAAGACAATTCCATGCTAAGTTTAGGGTCAATTTAGTGCATATTTCTGTAGAAATATGTTTACTTTGTAATTAGTTCATCCTTTTCTTGAATTTCTGGCTCAAACTCGATATTTGAAGCCTTGGATTCATGTTGTGTTTGACCTCTTGCTGTGCAAGAATACGTCAGTTAACAAGTAGCATCTGTATACCACCCTCTTTACTGACTTTGTGCTTTTTCACCATATATTGGCCAGATTTAGCAATGACCATATTGAGATCACAAGAAAAAACGATAAAATTTTTCCTTTTTATATTTCAATAAGGATTATCTGACCTACCCCCATCAATTTTTATATCAAAATAAAGCAAAAACATTCCTCTTCATGACTGTATGATTTTCAATACAACTCGAGTTATTGAACTCCAGTGTATTGAACTAGAACGAGAGCTACTGTTCAGCAGTCAAAAAAAAAAAAATAAATACAGGACAAACTTTGTAAATGTGCGGAAATACCAGGGTGTTTGAGGGACCCTTACACGATATGTAACGGTAGGATTTTGATTAAAACTATATGAGAAGAAAGTTCACATCCAGAACTTTCAAATGATATATAAATTTATTTTGACATGAAAATGATGAAGTAAAAAGTGTGTTTTTGCATGTTCAAACTGTGCTTGTCTCCATTGTGCGGCGCTCTATAGAGATACCTACTTTAAATAGATTTTATACGATAAACGAATAACAGAAAATTATGAACCCAAAATTTATGAAAATGCAAGTTGTAAAACACATCCAAAATGCTGCAAATGTAAAGAGTAATTTTTTTAAATTTCAGCAGATATGAATATACTGCTTGAGAAAGATCTTGAAAACATTTTACTATATGAAGTCAACAACTTAATCTCATTCAATAATACCAAGGCATAAACATCATGAAAAGGGTTTGAATTTCACAACTCATGCTCAACACATAATTGAAAACATTATACTTCATACAAATACTAGACTTAATACTTTATTAATGGTTTCCATGATGGTTAAATTATTAATTACATATTATAGTGATAAAATTTCATTAAAGATTGTCTTGCATGATAGAGTCATAAAACATTTCAATCCCAATACGCTATCTGTATTCAATCTATCAGGCTTAGCTCACTTTTGTCTTTTAGTGGCCAAAACAATTTGAAATCAGACCATTGGTGAAAACTATATATTTGAGCTAGGGACCAATACATTGTTTGCCTCAATGAACAGTTGAATACTAAGGAACTGCTACCAAGCGAAGCGAAGCCAAGCTCAGCATGGAGTTGGATTGTTGGAAAAATGAAGGTGTCAAAAGGATGTTGACATGTGTAGCCAACTATACAAAGACATGGGATTTTCGTAATGGTGACATGTTAAAAACAACCATGCTGGTGACACATTAAAGACACCCATGCCGGTGACAAGTTAAAGGCACCTGGTACACTCTCTGGAGTGATTGGTGTTAGGAAGGGCATCCAGATGTAGAAACCAAGCCAAAACGGACTAGGGTTTGGTGCAGCTCTCCGGCTTGCCTGTTTCCAGTCAAATCGTCTAACCCATGCCAGCATGGAAAACAGATGATGATGACAGTAACTTCACAGAGCAACATTCCTAAAGATCATACATTCATATATAAACAATGTCATTAACACAATGTTATTTATGGACATCGGTTATCAAATACCTTGAAACAATAAAATCTTTAGTTTGTAGGAACCAATTTCACAACTGCATAGAAAAAAAAAATACTAAGCATGATTGAAACACATGAATATTTATTTGACTTTTCAAGCAAGTCCGCATTACATTGATATACTACTCACATGTTTTGGACAAACTACATTCTACAGAATACCATCCACTTTTTGTAACCTATCTGTTTCTTCTTCCATTATTCAAATAATCTCAACTCTTCTCAATAACACCTCTGCCTAAACCCATACATTTCTCCAGCCACCTCTATAATGTCTCATCCACTACACCTAGACTAATTACTTTTCAATCCTTCCTCCTTAGTACTGTTTCAATTTGGGTAAGACTTCATTGGAGCAACGTTAATTACAGCAAAAATAAGCATTCAAAAGAAAATGGTGCAGTAATAGCTCTCTAAATTCTTAGAAATTTATACAAGCTAAGTATTTTAATATGCCATCAAGAGAATATTATTTCATATGTATTGTGCATAAGTTTCTGCAAGAGAATTTACAACATAGTTCAAGTTTAATGCAAAGTAACTTATTTTAAATCTTAATTTATTGTCAAAAGAATGTAAGGTTTCAGAACTATATGTTACTAATCTGGTGTGTGGTAGTAAATCTTATAATACATATAGCATACAAAATATGAAGATTTATGCATTCATACCATACATTTACTTCAAGTCAACTAGACAGATTCCATTCCACTCCATATCATAAACATAGAAATATCTGGGCACATTCTGCTAACTAATAAACATGCAATTACAGCATTCTTGCAGCTTACAACAAGTACACTGTATCTCTACTTAGTACTCATATATAAATAGGTAAACAAAGAATTAAGTGTCTTTAGCAGAGATACAGCTCAGCGCAAATTAATCTTCTTCAGCCAATAGGCTGACATCCTACCAATTTGGTCAGCTATAAATCATAAAATAGCTCATTAAATAAAAATGACAAACTTAATAACTAGCTTCACAATACAATTGTTTTTTATCTGATGATCAAAATTATTACTTACCATTTTCTAAATATAAAATTTTCCTGTCACAATTATTGCCTGGTCGCTGCTTTGAATCATTGCTATTTGAGTACTGCCTTGTCTCTTGGCTGAATGACCGATAACTTGAATCCTGACTACCAGAGCGATGTTTAAGTTCATGGCTCCTTGAATGATATTTATTTAGTTCATAGTTAGGTGAGCCATTTTTAGAATCAGGACTCCGTGATCTATATTTCGGTTCTTTACTACCTGATCTATGTTTAAATTCTCTACTCCGAGATCTTCTATGATGATTTGACTGACGAGAGGAATGGCTTCTAGTACTAGAATGACTCCGTGAACGATGCCGACGAGCAATTTTATGTTTTTCTCTACTACTTGATCTTTGACATCGATGACCATGACTTCTAGAACGTCTCTTCCTAAAAATACAAGAGAAAATAAATTAATGAATTTTAGATATTTGATTTTCTAAACCAAACTAATCCAGAAAATACAACACACTATGCCATTTCTTTCAATATAGCAGCAGAATATTTCAGATTTGGATAGTGGATTATAGGATTTTAGAATTTGATGACATTCATACCAAAAAGAATACAAACGTGAAGTATGAGTTGAGTCTATTTTCAGTTTGATGGAGTAAAGGAAACAATAATGCCCTTGGTTAGGATTATAGAAAGATTTGATTTTTTTCATTTTGTGGTCCTAAGTGTGTTAACTTAATAGCCAGTGTGTACACACATGTATGTGCAAGGATACATACAAACATAAAACAAAATATCTTTCTTATATTCTATCTTCAATTTTTATCTAACCTTGTTTGGAGATTTTAGCTGCCTTAGCCTCCTCATATTGGCATCATTTTTATTTCTATTATGATCTACATCAATGCTACAATTGCATTTTTAGCAGAGACATCACACTTTTTTTCAATACTCTGTTAGAAAAAAATTGTTTCATTTTTATTTTGTTGCTAATGAATAAAAGTTTCCTAAACTTCCCATTGACATCATTATCATTGGTATTTCTGCAATTTTCAATCCACTGATCCAAAGCTGGTACAAACTGTGATTAAATTTATCACCTAATTATATGCGGGTTGAAAAGAACAAGGAGTTAAGCGGCATTAACCAATAAAGGATGACACAGGAAGAGGCCAATAAAGTTTATTATAACTCAGGACTAGGCTCAAACTTGAGTTTATTTGGGGAAACAGCCTAAGTATTATTATAAGTATTATTATGATAATTATTATTAACACTATGATGCTAAAAATCAGACAACAGGCAACATACATACACAGACATGACAGAAGTATATAGCCACAACATAAAACATTGTTTTATGTTTATTTTAACTTGAAATGGTTTATATTTTTTATTAATTGACATTTTTATGTTTCAGATTCTATATGTGACTGTATAATCATGCCACATACAAAAGAAGCCTTAGAACTGTCCGAATGTCAAAGAGGTAGTATTGTGGGTCAATCTGAAGGTGGAGTTAGACAGCGTAAAATCGCAGAAAACCTTGAGATCCCGCTTTCTACAGTTAATAGAGAGATTGTGCAATTCACCAGAGAGGAGAAGGAGTCCACATCACCTCGCCCAGGTTGACCAGAGCCCTCTGACAGGACCCTTTGCTTTGTTAAGAGAAGTGTAGAGGATAATCCTCGTTGCAAGGCCTCTGACATAGCAGAACAAGTTGATGTCAGTCTCAGAACAGCTATCAGGTATCTCCACAAACTTGGTTACTATGGCAAAGCAGCTAGAAGGAAGCCACTTCTTCGACCAGCCAATATCAAGCAGAGAAAAGATTGGGCCAGTGGAGAGGCCACTAGCATTTTGGGACACTCATATTCTCTGAGGAGTCCAGATTTGCTGCATTTTCTGACAGTGGTAGAGTGTGGGTCTGGAGACTGTGATCAAGAATTTGACATGAAAAGATTGCAGCCAACAATGAAACATGGCAGCTATTTTGTGATGGCCTGGGAGCAATGGTCGATCATTGCTGGTGGATTGTGAGGGAAACAAACTCAGATAAATATGTGTCCATATTGTAGAAAGGACTCCTTCCAATCTTCTCCAGAGGTGAAATGATTAAAGAAGATTCTGTATTTATCACACAGCTAAAAAACCCAAGATTGGTTGGAAGAGAATGGCATTAAAAAGCTTCCATGGCCAAGCCAGTCACCAGATATAAACCCTATTGAACACCTCTGGGGCATAATGGAGAGGACACTTCGTAAAAAAAACAAGAAAGCATCTTCAAAGCTAGGTCTTTTGAGATTACTGCATGAAACTTGGAAAGAAATTCCTCAAGAGAATATTCGTCATCTGATCAGTAGCATGCCTAATAGGGTCCTTGCATTGAAAAATGCAAAG
>JAOPUL010005356.1:18376133-18387835 GCA_027564515.1 Octopus rubescens
AGGGTCCTTGCATTGAAAAATGCAAAGGGCATGTCTACTAAATATTAGATATTCACATTATAATAATTAATAAATAAGTTGAATGTATAATTTCAGACTTAAATATATTTTAACGATTATAAGGGTATCTATTTACTTCTGTCAAGTCTGTGTGTGTGTGTGTGTATATATATATATATCAGTTCTATACTGTCTATGCCAAACCCATCACAATTACATATATTATTTTAAAATGAATATTTCCTTTTTGTTCCCTGCCATAAAAAAATAAAAAAATTCATCCACCACTTATAGCCAATAGAGAAAATCTTGATTGCATTAGTTTCTAACCAATCCTTATTGAGGCACTTGCAGGCTGATCTAGAAATCAGCATGGAACTTGCACAAGAGATCAATGACAGTGGCATAATAAAAGTCTGATTGTTGTAATATATCTTAGAATTATTCAATGATTTGTAACAAGAGCTGTCAATAACACCTATTTGATTTCATTATTGAATAAGGCTGAAAGTGTACGACCTTGCCGAACACCACTTTCAACCTCAAACATTTAGAGCATTTCTGTTTGTTCTCACACTGATGAATATGCTAGAATAGTATGATCTTATTAGCAGTTACAGCAGCATAGCATCTACTTTAATGATAATCCAGTAATTGATGATGCAACAAGTCAAAAACGGTTGCAAGTTCACAAAAGTAATGAGTGAACTCCTTTCCAGAAGCATTAGGAGTGTGAAGATTTAGTTAAAATATCCATAACTAGTGCAGAAGCCACCACACTTTACATGAGTAAAATGCAGTGCATTAAAAAGCTTCCATGGCCAAGCCAGTCACCAGATATGAACCCTATTGAACACCTCTGGGGCATAATGAACAGGACACTTCATCAAAAGACAAGAAAGCATTCTCAAAGCCAGATCTTTTGAGATTACTGGCAGAAATGATTGAGGAGATGGCAAAAGACTTTCAAAGCAACATCAATCAAGCTGATTCTACAGTAGTTTCTACAGATTGCTCAATCATTTTTAATGACTAGTAGTAGTAACATGGCAGTATTTCATTTTCATGGAAAACTTTCAATATCAGAGCCTATCTATTACCAGTATTTATTAGTCCTACATCCCTTATTTTGTGGTCTGTCTTGTTTACTCTTTATAACTTTGGATGATAACTTGGTTTCATGAGCTTTCTTTCCTTTGTTAGCTAGATGGAATTGTTCTAGCTGTTGCAATTGCCTTTCTGTGGGAAAGTGGCTAAGCTAAGATATTTCAATGCTGCCATAAACTGTCTTTGAATGAAGCCCATTCAGAGTTGATTTGTTTAGCTGCCAGGGGAACAAAGCACATTTGAAGTTTGAACTTCAGAACCTGGTGATTCTTTAAAAAAGAGACATATAAGCATTTGAGTAGAGCCTCACTGAAGGTAACTCATAAATGTATATGAAGTTTAACTTGCACTAGCAGCCCTTGTCAGCAAAGTACAGTATGTAAAACAACAAAGTAGTAACAAACCTCTGCAAATGTAGTCAAGTGTGAGGTATTGTGTGATACAACAGTGGAATATGTGTTGATTACCACAAACCTACTGGAAAGTGCAAAATATATGAGGCATTCAAGATTTTCACATCAAGTACCTAATGCAATATAACATCAAATTAAATTTTAAAAGAGTAATCTGGTTCTATGTTAGCAAATAAACATTAGAAGACTACAGTGGCTTACAAGCATTACTTAGAAACATGCCTAGACATCAATTTTTGAGGAATCTCTGTAAATGAATTTCTAGCCAAGGGATGCTGCTACCAATATTATGTTCGGAGCTTAAACTAAAGTCTGCATCTGCACTAATGCCACAATTATACAAACTGGTCTACTTTTCCATCTAGCAAATACCAGTAATGGCCTGCTAGAATGCTAGGGTTATAACAGAACCAGAATGCTAAAACTTAACTGTTCCAAAAGGATTTGGAATTGACTGGATACTGGAAGTTCAGTCAACTGACAATAGCATCAGAGATACAACTTTTACTGTGATGAGGTTGCATACAGTCCTGCTCAGTAGCGTATCATCTTTGCCATAAATAGTCAAACCTGACAGTCAATAATCTTGTAGGAAATAGTTTCATCAGGATTTGCATTAAACTGATTGGAAGAAAGTCAGTCTTGTGTCCTCTGAAATTATGCTCTAGTATAACCAGTAGGAGGTGGTTATACTAGAGAAAAATGCATAAGCTTTTAAAAAAGTCTAACACCAAAGAGTTAATTTGAATATATTTGATAATTTTATTTTAATGCTTTATGAAAAATTGCTGTGAGCTGATGTTGGAAAGGATCTCAATTGTAGAAGTAGACCAAAGTAAACATAGATAGATGTAATTAAGACAAACCTGACAACATTCAATCAAGTATAATTTTTTAAAAAGTGACTCAAAACCATGGAGAGATGTGATACAGACAAACCAATGAAACCAATAACAATGTAAAAACACACTGAAATGATAATGAAACGACTTCAAATCATAGCAACAAAGTTGTACCTTTCTCTGCTTCTACTCCTCCTGGTTCGACTACGGCTACGCCGTCGTCTTTTTTCTCGTTCTCTTTGCCTCTCCCTTTCTTTCTCCCTTTCCTTTTCTTTCCTACGCTTCTCTTCTCGTTCTTTCTCTTTTTCCCGCTCTCTTTCTTTTTCACGTTCTTCTTTCTCTCTGACAAGCCTAGCTTCTCTTTCTTCTGCAGATTGTAACTTTCTCTAATATAATATACAAATAGTATAATTAATAGAAATAATCAAGTACAAAATATTTGATTCTCCAAAGATTATTCATGACTACATTTAACCTTTTCTAAATTATCATCACAATGATGGACACAGAGCACAGATTAAACAATACAAATCCAGAGGAGAATCAGAGGAAAGTTTAAACTTTTTAACTATAAAGAATAATTAAAATCATGTTTTCTGTAGTCTTTTTTAAAAAATAGGTGCAGTATTCAATCATTATCCTCTACCTGTTAGAAAAATAAGCAGCATGAAAGGAAACGCTTTATTATTTATTTAAACAAATTCAACTGTAGTTTACTCTAATGAAAGTACATGATTGGAAAATAGTTTTTGCTCTTGTTAATCTTCAACTTTTTATTATTGCTGTTTGCTTATAACTCAGTTTTCATACCTTAGTTTGCAACAAAAGCCAATGGGAAAGGTTTTTGCAAATGAATGGGAGAGAAACAATGTTTCCCACGAACACATTACATTTCACATTGGCTCTTAACAACAAATAATTGCTTCTCTCCTTAACATTGTTCCAATTCAATATAAGAAAATCATGAGAGCATGCCTAGCAAAACACTGATCATGGTAATACTTTAATATGATAAAACTACCATTTTGTGTATGAAACCGTCAAATATCCTGATTAGTTGTCTATTGGCTACTACTTAAAAACTCTTGAACTATATAAGCAAAGAATAATCTGTCATTTAGATGCCAGTATTAAAACGTATTTTCCGAAATATTTCAAGCTTAAAATCTTGTTCTGAATCAAATTATTAAAAATACCAATTTCAAGACAATACATTGACGAGCTCTTCACATAAGTAATAGAAACGATTTTACAAAAACTACAAATGTTTTGATGCCACAAACCTGCTTTCTTTCTTCAACATATGTTCTGATTCTTGCATAACCAGAATGTTGTTTTCCCATGATATGTTCATCAATACGCTGCTGAATATCTCCAACAACAAGGAGTGCACCACATACATTACACACTTCCATGGTTTTTTCACTTTCTGGTGTTTGACTGTTTTGTCGGGTTTGCTAAAATGAAAAGATGGTTTCAATAAATTGTTTATACAAACTAATACACATCCAGTAGATGTTTTTTATTTTTTTTAAATTAAAAACTACAACACACACACTTCAAAATAATGCAAAATTAATTGAGAAGCTGTAAGTAATCAAGCCAAAATAATCAGAATTGCAATGACATTCTCTGCTCGTGTATGGACAAGATTTTCTTGGAAGACAAACAGTTACCCATGCATGCCAAGTCTCCCCTCTGTACACCACTAGTGTTTAACCAAAGGAAAGACCATTGAGTCGGGTCAATACAGCTTGGCATTGCTGTCAGAACACAAAGAGCCAGAGCAGATACTGCAAAGCATCATACCAGACCTTCTAACAGTTTCCCCAATCCATAGCCCAGGATTGGTATTTTCTTTTTAACAACACAAAGGATGAAAGGTGAAGTTAACCTCCATAAGATTTGAACTCAGAATATAGAGAGTTGGAACAAACACTGAGAGGCATTCTATTCAACACTCTAAACTGCCATTTCACCAACCATAAGTAGATATTCTCCAACCTAATGGTAGCCTCTTAACTCCACATATGTGGTTTTATATCCATCTTCTGCTAAGACAAATTGATATAATATCTTATTAAAAATGAAACAATGCTAAAAGCTAATACTCATTTACTTACCATGAGAATTCATAATTAAAATTGCTAAAAAAGTTTATTAAAATTTTGCATCCACAAAACCTAATATCATTAATCTTTAAAGTGGTCAATTTTCTTTTCTGTAAACTACATGGCTATTTTCTTTTATTAGACTGAATTACAAAAAGAAAAAAAAAAACTGAAGAGCTATACTTTTCTTTATCAGGTTTTGTTATCTAACATATGCCAAAGCATTCATTCTTACTTTGTAAAATACCAATTATCTTGTACTTTTCTGAAATGTAATATTACAGATTAAAATAGTGTCCATAATTCAGTGCTTGGTTCTGGATTTAGATGTGTTAAGCAAATAAGATACAAGTATTTCCTAAATAGAATGCCAGTGGTATTTCCACCAGCTATAAATGTACACAATTAACTGATGCAGACAAAATATTCTAGAAAAAACAATGAAACACCTGCCTGCAACATATATAAATTCTTAGCTATTCCATTTCTAAAATGTCATACAAAACATCATAAAAATGAGCAAAAAGTTAACGATACAATCATGCAATATTTTAGAAGAAAATCTTTCAAAAATATAAATTTCATTTTCAGCTTACATTTTCTAAAACTTTCCTCTCTTCTCTTAGTAAATCACATAATTTCATAACACCTTGAGCTTCTTCAACTTTTCCTTCACAACCCAAATTTTCTGCCTGAGAAAATAAATTTTAAACAAATGCAATAAAATAAATCCAATGTAATTTGAAGAGGTAATTCAGAATAGATACTAATGGTCCGTTTATATCAGTGCAGAGGATATATTCAAATGTCTAATAACAATGAAGACTATAAATAACATGATTAAAAAATTGTACTAGTTTCACACTGGCACTGATCAGATGAACAGACAGATAGAAATATATGAAGAGGGTGTGTCATGTAATATACTGCAATATAAACAAAATCTATTATTTGTTTTTCATATATAAACCATAATTTTTTTTCTTTATTTCTGAAATATGTTAGGCTTAATTAAATGAAGATTGCAAACAGTTCAAATGAACAGTTCTTCTGTACATGTACTTAAAACAAATTAAGATAACACTGAGCAGTTATTTGGTATCAAGGTGATGTTATCAATTGAATGTGACATGAACAAATTTCATATTAAATCTCAACAAGCCACTATCCAAATTTCATTAACTGGCTTGTAAAAATTTAAGGTTTTTAATAAAATTCTAAATCATTAAATGAAGATACTTCAATACTAAACTTTCTCAAACTATTCTTGGTACTTCAAACGAAACAAAAGTTTTCAATCTAAATATTATTTAAAACTATTGTTTGTTCATTCAAGTTTCAAATGAAATTAAGCTACATACCTCAACTTCCAAAGATAGTAGATGACATTCAGTTGGAAACTATAAGATATTTCTATAAAAGTTAAGACAAACATTAAATTGTACAGATGTTATCATCAACTGACCAAATTGATTATAATATAACTATCATATATAAGAAAATGTAACACTAGTTTATCATGCTGTTTCTAGCTTAGATAGAGTAATCAATACAGTTACATGTATTATTTATACAAACTATATTATTAAAAAGAATACCTATACTTATTCACAAAGCAACCAATTTGTTTAGGCACAGGAATATACCTCACCTAATATAAAGATGATGTAATCAGTTGATGTAAGCTTTGGGCCTTGAGAAAAGCAAACATTGTTTTCTCTCTATATTACAATAGTATGTACTGAATACTTTGTAGTTGTCTTCATTTACAGTGCACCTAATCTGTACACCAGGCAAGAATAATCTTAAGATTGTTCAAATGATTTAATCTATTTCCTCTACCATACTTGAGATGAAGTACCAAATGCTAAATTCTTCCTTGATAGTGCAATTAGTACATACCTGTTGAACTAAATCATTAATCCGTTCAGTTAACATGGCAACTTTTTCTTCTTTCAGAGCAGCAGCATTGCTTGAAGGCTGAAGATAAACAAATAGTTCAGATAAAATTCTTTTCAAAACAGATATGTAATTTAACACATTCATTACCAACACTGTCCAAGACCACTCTTTGCCCTACCTATGCTACCAATCCACAGAAATTGCCTGTATTTTTTCTAGCCATTTAAATCAAAATTTATGTCAGTGATAACACAAGATTTCACTGGGTAAAGATTCTGTTACAATGTGACTTTTGTGTCCTTTGAAATTTTGGCCATTTTTTCCACACCCATCTTTTTTTATTATTTCTATAATTGTCTACCCTTTTTAATATGGATATCAGCTTCAGATTTAGGAGCAGTAACTCGAAATTTGAAGTGTTTTTGAAAGAAGAAATGGCAGCAGTATGTGAAAAATACAAGCATAATCAAGTGAATGACTATATATCAATTTCTGAGAGTGGAAACAACTCAAACAGCAATAGTGAAAACAACAACAAATTGATTACAGAAGCAGAATAAAGTGAAACTTCTAAAAATATTTTTCTTCTAAATTTTTCTAGAAGAAACTGGTTCTAATTAGTGTTCCTGTTTATTGATAAAAAAATATTGACTATTTCTTTTTAATCACTGTAAGTGTTCCAGATAATCAATGTAGAAACTAATAGAAAGGTAGAATATAAACAAAGAGAAAAAAAAAGGACAAACAGATTCCAAGATAATTAGATGAAATTCAGACTTTTTTGTCATAAATATAATAATGGATAAAAGAAAGCTAGCCAATGGGCTACCAATTACTGCAGCACTGATGAACCTTACCTGTAACTAAACACATATGTATTTAACAGCTGAGTCAACATTTTCATATATATGACTAATAGTACACCAATATGTGGGAAAGAAAACTATGGCCCTAATGGACACTTTACAAGACACTTCAGTTCTATTAAAAGCTTTGAAAATCATGAAACGGGCTGTCCACAGATGAAACATAGTAATGTATAATGGATAATGCCAGAAAAATCCACAAAATATGGTGTGAAAGTTTGGAAGATTAATGAACATATGCTGGGTACTGCTGTGGGTTTTACTTTTGTGGGAAAGAAAAAAAACAACTGTGCAAGTCAGCATGGCCTGAAATATAGTGTGGTATGGAAATCATCACCTCCATACTATAAACATACTATAAACAATGCCAAATATTTTTTTGACTAGTATTTCTCTTTGGTCAAGTATGCAAAGGACTTAAAAAGTTCTGACAACATAGATGTCACAAGAATTGCAAATAAATAAAAAAAAAGGGGTGCTGTTGAATATGATTGGGGGTGGGGAATCAAAATTAAAACAAAAGTGGGAAAATAATCCAGCAGCACAAAGGAAATTTGCTAGTGAGAGTGTAGAAACAAGAGTCGCAATAAATTACTATCCATATATGTTTAACCACAAAGATAAAAGAGGCACACCATTTGTAAATCTTAATTGGAATCTGGATTAATCTGATTAATCTGAATTCCACCAGGTAGACCTGGTGGAAGCAATACTTGGTTTGATATATATAGTAAATATGAGTACTGAAAATGCTTCTTTTTTGTAGTAACCAAAACACAAAGAGTACAAAAAAATGCACTCAGCAGATGTAATGCAATTGAGCTGAGGACAAACTTTTTCTCAGAAAAACAAAAAATTACTGCTGAAAGACAAAATCTATAGAGAAATATCCTTTTCAATTTGAGTAACGTCATAATAGTAAAAAAATATGGCTGCAAGGTGCCCCGCACCCCACCTTTTTTTTTTTTTTTTTTTTTTTGAAGACTTATTCACTGTTCCCTTCCTGTGAATATTCTATCTACTAATCATGCAGTTCTGGTTACTTTTTCTGATGAGTTGTAGTGCACCTGAGCACTGTATACAATAAGTCCATTGTTATTATTATATTATAGTGTATTGAGAATGCAAATACCAAAAATGGAGAACAACCCAGTGGGTAGTCAATTGAAATAACTTTCCAATAAGCATTCTGAAATACTTTAGATCTTAACATGAAAGAAATATTAATTTAGTACACATAATTTATTTTCAAATTTGCCTTGTTTTTGACTTTTTGATTTACCCAAAAATTGAGTGGCAAATTCTGCTTCATTAGTGCTAATCTACTTTTTGTGTACCTCATTTATATGCACTCAAGTGCAAATAAAAATACAAGATGGGGCACTATTCCCAGATGTCCCATACTACAATGTTGTTTGTTTATCCCAGAAGAATATTAGTGACTAATTCATTCTATATGGTAATATTTAAACAAAAATTTTAATAATTTTAGATTTCACTGAATTTACCTGTAATTAAAGTAGTTTTGAGACAAAAATTCCATCATAGACTTATGTAAGAAGAACCTTTTGCTATGTTGTGTTCCAAACATCACCTTAATACATCAATAAACAAAAAAGTTATAGTTGTTTTATGTAAATAGCCTAAATTCACAATTATTTTACAATTTAACAGAAAGAGTATTTCTAGTTAGAAATATAATAATGAATGGATTAAGAGATCTTTTCTTAATATTTTCCTTTTTATATATATTTTTATTCACACTGTAAGCATAGGCTGGACAGTTCTGTTATGATTTATATAAAATACGTCCTTGAATTAGTTAAACAGCAAAGAAAATGCGTCTATAAGTTCTTCCTAAGAAATAGAAAAAAACTTGAGAAATCTTCAGTTTGAATTGTTGCAGGTGGAAGTGAGAGCATGTGGACAGGGAATAACATTGAGAAAGTATGGGATAATATCTTTAATATGAAATCTGGTATGAATGATAAGAGAAGTTGGTTCATGAAGTTATTGTTTAGCCCTAGGTCAGCCCTGATTGATCTAACCTATGATCAAAAGGTGTTTAAAACATCCATTCCATATTTTTCCCCAGCCAAGTGTACCCTGGAATATTTTATCTAGTGTCACACTCTTTATTTCTCCTTTATCTACTTTGTTCTCAAAGAGGAATTTCAAGACATTTGCTAACAAACAGTGCCATCATCATTTAACGTCCATTTTTCATGCTGGCATGAGTTGGACAATTTGACTGGAGCTGGTAAGGCACTATTGTCTGTTCTGGCATGGTTTTTATGGCTGGATGCCCTTTCTAACATCAACCACTCCACAGAGTGTACTGGGTGCTTTTTATGTGGCACCAATACCAGTGCTTTTTACGTGGTACATTACTTTCAGCAATAAATACGAATACTATAAAAATAATTTTGTCTACTTAAGAATTTGTAATTGCTTAATACAATATGGAATTTTAAACAGAATTCAGACAAAATTCAAAGTATTCAGAAGAAATTCAAACAAGAAATACTTATCAAAATAAAACAAAATACTAACTTGAAGTATGAAAACATACAAATAAGGAATCAAAATCTTCATGAAAAATACTAAACTATTAAAACTTTATTTCTTATAACTATCAGGAACACTAGCCATGTAGCATGTTTAAAAATAATCTGTAAACAGATTTACAAGGCATGCGCCCTAACTACAAATTCATGTGTCAATGAAGAAGCTTTTACTTAGTCACTTGACCAGGCTAGAAGTAGTGGCCAAATCTCCCTCAATTACACCTACCATATTAAAAAAGAGAAAGACACATTGGATAGTGTAGTCCAAGATACACTGCATCTGAAAATAAGGTGGATTGGTCATGGTCAGAACACCTTTGACCACAGATCACCTTGTAGGGTGGGGTGGAGCTAAATAACAACTTATTTATTCATCTATTTTCAATAATTTTTTTACCAATTTCTATCCCATATTAGCCAGTGGGATTTTTTAACAAATATGATACATCTGTAGCTCAAAACACTTAACACTTCCTAATACTATATAACACATTGCATTTCTCATAGGCTTAAGTTGTTACTGAAAAATCTTAAATATTTAAAATGACTAGACTCTAAAATATATTTTTCAGATCTAACAAACAAATGGTTTGAATATTTATAAAAAAAACAACATTTTTACAAATAGTATACTGCCTTTTATTGTAAGAAAAAGACAATATTTAGAAAAATAATTTACACTCTACTAAAAGAAGTGTATAAACAAATTTAAGCTACTTACTGTTCCCTGGGTACTATTCAAGGCTAAGCGCTGATGGCCTCTTCGAATCCTTCTTTCAACATCAGAAATCAAAGTTTGAAGGAAACGCATAAATTCTTCTTCATATCCCATTTTTTCAAACCGACCACTTTTCGTATACCTAAAATAATAAATAAGTAAATAAAAATCCACTGCCAAAAATAACACTGATAATAGAATACACACATTTTTAATATCACTTTTGCAATTTATTTTTTCTCCTTTATGCTAGTAATGAATTAGATTGTTTTGTAAATTCTAACTTGAGTAGTACATTATATATATATATATATATATATATCGATGTCGGTGGCACGTTAAAAGCACCCAGCACACACTGTAAATGTGGTTGGCGGTAGGAAGGGCATACAGCTGTAAAAAACCAAGCCAAATAAGACGGGGGCATGGTGCTGCCCCGGCTCGCCAGCTCCGGTCGAAGCGTCCAACCCATGCTTGCATGGAAAAACGGACGTTAAAAGATGATGATGATGATATATATATATATATCCTATTAAATGTATGAAGAACATGTTTTACAGTATGAAGCACCTGAAGCAGGAAACTTCTTTGCCTAAAGTAACAATTTTTAGGTTCAAATAGCAGTATAAGTGGTCTTGCACTTTTAATCACACATCATATTAGGCAGTTTCAGGAGTTACAGATGATGAACAGAAGTAAGAATTTGTTTGGATAAAAAATTATCCATGAAGACAGCAAAATAATTTACAAATAATTAAGATATTTGCCATTTTGACCACCAAGATATTTAATTCACAATTAAATTATAAGCATTTAAAAAAAATAATAAATGTCTCAAACAGAAAATAATTTCAAAGGACTTGTTTAAAACAGGAAATATAGTAATTAATATTGGAGAATATGTAAACAATGTTTAATAATATTGGACTCAACCAATGCTTGCATGGAAAACAGACGTTAAACGATGAGGATGATGATGAAACCCAACTTTCATATATTTTAATCAATAGTTTTAATTCTTTCATTCTCTGGACCCGTGAAAAATTCACAGCGGGGTGGTGTAACATGGGCTCTAAATGAGACGAATGAATACATTGAATTATAGTTTCTGATGTTCTGTCTAAAGTTCATTCCTTCAATGTCGGTGTTCTCCAAAAGTTGTTTTAACTGGTCAGG
>JAOPUL010005356.1:18421651-18434928 GCA_027564515.1 Octopus rubescens
AGCTTGCCAGTTTCCAGTCAAACCGTCTAACCCATGCCTGCGTGGAAAAAGAGACGTTAAAGGATGATGATGATGATGATTTGTCCCTAATATGGTACATTAATGGGAAAGGGATTCTGAAAAGCTCATGTTTAAAAAAAAAAATGTTCATTGTTTGTGTTGTTAGAGTGGATGATATTGCCAGGTTTGACATCATTCTGTCACACAGTTTTCAGCCTATACATTTTAGCACCATGTTAGATTCAATCTGTTCAGTTTTCTGGTTTCATGGAAATGAAAATTTGTATGTATGAGGTCCAAGTGTTAAACATCTGTTGGGTGTATTTGTCTAATTATTTAGTTTGTTATAGTTTGTCTTTACAATGGGCATTGGGTAGTATCTGCATTTTTGATATATGATACTTCTTTCTTTAGTTAAAGGAGGAAGGAAAACTTCCATACCCTTTCTAGGATTCTCAATAGTGGTTGCTTGGAAATTTGTAATATAATGGACTCTGCTAAAGGCATCAAAGAGCTTCCAGTTTCCATTTTACTCCTGAGGCTATTGTAGAAGATACTTGCCCAAGGTACTGCACAGCAGGATCAAAACCCAAAGCAGTCTTCTGCAACAACTCGGTCTGTGTCCTTGAGTTGCTTGCTCAATATTCTGCATCTTTTTCCTGTGGAGAAGATTTGAAGTTTGCAGTAATAAATGGTTTGAGACTAGATAGGATGAACTCCAAGTAGAATAGTGGATTGAAGCAGGAGCACTTGGCTAAGCACTATAATGTTATATAAGCACAGTTATTTAGGCTGGTTGGTAACTTGAGCAATTGTCTTATTAAATTGCAAGTTATGTAATGCATATATTACAAACTTAATATTTGAGATCTTAGACAAGGGACTGAATGTGTGAAGTGCCTAAGAAATTGACTGGATCTTTTGGATACTTTTTGCTCACAAAAAATAAAAATTCAAATTGTGTTGAAGTATTGTAAATATTAGTTTTGTTACAAGTTCATGCCATGATAATCAGAACAGTTATGAAGTTAAACTTAAAATTTAAGCTTACAAGTAAATATTTCCCAATGCTTCACTTCGAATTTCTAAAAATATTTTAATCACTAATTGCTGTTTAATATGTAGTAAAGTAATATAACTTGAAATATTTGTAAAATAGTAATGTAAACATTGTAAAATAATGCAGAAAATTTGCTCAGCTAATGTTCCTAATATTTATGGTTATGTTCTATGGTTGAAAATAATCTATACATTAAGTTTACCTGCAAGTACTGCAGGTAGTTATTTTAACTTGTATCTCTTATCAGGTTTTGACCAATTTTTGCATGACATTAGCACCACCCTTTTTTCGAAGCTGTCAAACCAGTTTCCTCTGGTGGAAAATTTGGAAAATCAAAGTAGTACATATAATAAAGGGGATAGTGTGCCAAAAATTTTCAGTTATTTCCCTTCGTTGATTTTTCTTTTTAAACATTGTTGGAGAATTAAGCACTCTACTGACTTTCATTTTAATATGGCTGCTGTTGCTGAAAAATAGAAGTAAATAACTTCGAATTGCAACAACTGAGCATGACCAGTATCTGTGTAGATTAGAATACGATCCTTAGTTAGAAATAAATGTTCATTGTTTGAACCAAACCTTCTTCTTCCTCGTTTAACGTCCGTTTCCATGCTAGTATGGGTTGGACGGGTTTTACCTAATGGCTCTTCTCCAGGTCTCTCAATCTTGTGCAAGGCCTGGTCATAATCTCAACTATTGATAATAAAATAAAATCAATCAAAATATAGTGTTCTATTTTATTGGTTTGTCATTGCATTCATCAATTTTGTATGATGACTGATATAATTGACCTTGGCAGGATTTGAGCTCAGAATGTTAAGAAAAACTCGTAATCAAATACAACTATCTGTCTGCCAGATATAGGAAAAGATATAAAAATGATTGTACACAAATTCAAATAGGTTTAATATCCTTGAAAAATGCTTGGTTGGCTTTGCTTTTATCACTCTTGATAATATATAATCCTCACTCTCACATATTGGTATTTCATTTGGTATACGAGATCTGTCCAAAAAGAAACTAAACTTTTTAAAAGATTTTTGCCTTACAATTCAAACAGCCTGGACTCCTACAAAATAGTTTCATCTACAATTAGTACACCTCTCCCAAGTTTTGGAATATGTTTTCCAAAGTAGTGTACAGTTCTCATAGCAAATTTTTTATCTCTTTTCTCAGTTAAAATCAGCATCCTTTAAGAGTGGAGTCTGCACAGGCCAAATCTAGAAAGTAGGGTGGCTAAGAAACAGTCATTCTGTGCTTTAACAAAAACCCACAGTTAGAAGGGAAACGTTATTAGGTGTATTGTCATGGTGCAACATCCAGGTTTTGTCTATCTGTGCCTGAATAAAACTATTAATCATCTGACCATATGGATGAACAACCACCTTCCAGTGAAGACCATCACATTCACGCAACTATTTTTTCCAATTGTGGTCATAATCCATCTTGGTGCAACAACTACCATTTTGTTATCTTAACCATATGCCCGCTCTTCTTTGTCTTTTATGGTATTATCTGTTGTCTTCATGGAAGGTTGTCCAGATTTGGAATCATCTTAGATGTTCTCTCCAATTAGAAATGTTGGAACCATTTGTGACATTGTGTATAACTCAAACAAGCCTGTTGCAAAATTAGAAAAGTCTCCATAAAGGTTTTTTTTCTAATTTGAAATGGAATTTCACAAACATCGCTCTCCTAAATCCTTCGTCGTTCAACTTGTGACAAATCACGAAGTGCACTAAACATAAATTCATTCTAATACACATGGATCAATAACAAACTGATGTGGTTATTAATGAAATGTAGAATAAGTTTCCCATACATAGCACTGCAAACACAAGCACGCTGAACCAGCTGACTGGTGCAGTTTTAAAGTTTCTTTTGAACAGGTCTAGTGTGTATTAATAGTACATACAGGAATATCAAATGAAATAATACATAGCTCCATTTCATGTGATAGAACATCACCTTTACTACTCAACAAAATCAACTGGGGTCAGTAGTAGCCTTTTGACAGTGTCTGGTAACAGGCGCTTCTCCTGTCCACACTTTACTATAAGACTGATCTTTTTAGTTTTAGTATTAAATCAAGGGAGGATGACTCAAGTTTATAACAATGCTACCAATGTTTACTTCAGGAACATAATTATTTTTCTTCCACATAGCCATTGTGTGAATTTCTACGAACCTAGATTTTGAGTCTAAATAGCCCTTATAACTAAGGAAAACCCCCATTGTATTTATCCATGAGAAATAGTGCACAAGTAGGGATTGTTCTAGGGAAGATGCAGTGATGCATTGGTAAACTAGAAATGAAGTTTTAAATTTCCTGTCCAAAGCATTCTCTAGAAACTGACTTTATACAAGCTAAAAATAGTTCAGTGGGGTCATTGCTCATATCATACTAGATGTAACCAATATCTGACAGATGCTATAAATGCAAACTATATTTGTATTGGTTTTTGTGTTGGTGCTGATGGCATCAATCGTTCTGTTTCTGAGGTTTTTTTTTCACTGCTAAAATCAAGACTAAATCATCTGAGGTAAAATAGAAATATTTTTCTCTGTATTCTCAAAATCCTGGGGTTAAACCTTCAAATTTATTAGTTGTGTGCAAGGCAAAAGTCTATTGGTGTTATATATTACAAATATATGTCAGAAGTTATTAGTAACAATTATAGGATGTTTTACAGTTAGTATAGTATGTTTCTATAATGAATAAAAAATATAAACTAGTAAACCTGTATTAGGAAGAAGATTGCATTCTCATGATGGCTGTCAGCAAGGATGTTGGATGTAAATTGGTGTGCTGGTTATTTAGGATATTGATGTTTATGCCAGGCAGGAATAAGTTCTACTTTTCCTGTTTGAATGGCATTAAGCTGTAAAAAGTAATTGCTCAAACAAAATCCATCCCACTTAAGTAAACAAGATTCTACAAAAGATCATACTCGGTTATGAATACGTTAACTGATGCTAGCTTGGAATGATAGAATATCAAATGAGGTTTATCAGATACATAAAGAAAGTTGATGGTTTTTTTTCGTCACCTCCTAAGTGATACTTTTACTTTCAAATTTGCTTTTCCTGCAATGAAATTGGTCACTTTTACAGAAATATTTTAAGGAACAAAAGATGATTTGTTAATGTTTATAATTAAAACTAAAGTGGATTTATAAGGTGTGCTTAATTTTATGTATTTGAAGTATATGAAATTTGTACCAGCTTTTAAACACTAATCTTTGTAACAAGTTAGTGCTGAATGATGATATACACATTGTGGTTTCTTAAAACATTTGCTACAGTATACTGCTTCATTTGTATGGTTTGTTGATCTTGTACTCATAAACTGTTAAACATTTTGTAACAACTGCTTTTCTTTTTGACAGGTAAAACTATTGCCATTGGGAAAGTTTTGAAAGTTATAAGAGACTAAAATAGAAAATAAAAATACAATTATGTATTTTGGAAGAACTTGGAAAGCCAACACTCATAAATTCCTGTTTTTGGAATGGGAATGTATATGATGAAGTGGTACACTAATTGAAGACTGACATGGAACAATGTAGCAAACAGTGATGTTTGCATAGTTAAATTCATGCAAGAGAGCAGTTTTTATCTGCTGTCTGTTAATAAAGAAATAATAAAGGAAATTTAAATTACTATGAATCCTTCCTAAATTAAGACATTTCTTTCTTCAGCACTCCCTCCCATCCCATTCATGCTTCCAGTCCTAAATTTCATTTGTAAGGTCTATTAGCTTCTCATTTCTTGTTTTAAAAATTTAATACAATTTCAAACGGTAACTTTACAGTACATAATTTCATAAGGGATAATTTTAATTTTATAAATTAACTACAAAAGCTGTTGCAAGTAACAAATATTCTATGTAATCTTTGTGAGATCAGTTACATAAACAGCCATAAATTGACTTTTTACTATTAGTTTGGAACAGGTGTTTTGAGAGCCAAACTGCAAACTCTATGGTGTCTAGTTCAGTAAGGTCCCGTGTGAGGTTAAATCCTGTAAAGGTTCATTTTTTACCTTTTAATCCCTCCAGGATCAGTTGGATATCTGCCAGTTACATTCTGAAGCTGATGAAAATGAACTGGATATCATTAAAACAAACCTTGTGCCTAATGTAAACAATGTTTACTAGCAAAATCTTCGAGGTTATAAGCAGTAGTGATTTTAATCCCCATTCTCTTTAACATGTTTTCATTTGATTACATCAAATACTCACTACATGGGTTTTATAAGATTTTTAGATCCAAAAGCAGATTAATAGTTTCAATGATAACAGTTTTAGGATGCCTTTCTCATTGAAAGGCTAATGCTTCAATTTGGTCTTCAGCTGGACTGCAAACCATAGCAAGCCTTGCAATTTTATATTCCCCTTCCAATTTTTTTTTTAAACAGTTGTGCTTAGCAAGAAATCTAATAGGTTTCTAGTGGCTCTATTGAATGCCTATGCAAATTATCCTGTTCCTTATTATGTGCAAGAGAATAAATACATTTATTTTGAATACTCCATAAGAATTTCTTTTCTTTCTGAAGTTAATATTGTTAACTGGTGATAGCAGCAATTACTGGAGGATTGATTCTTTACAAATTATTAAAAGAACTTGTTGTTAAAAATTTGAGCTTCATTATTTGTTGAAACCTTTTTATTTGTTTTTCCAAGAAAGGGGGAAAACTTTGCAATCATCTGAATTATTTGACATGTTAACTATTATAAAAATAAATTTTAAATAGTAAACTCAGTTAATCTTTAAAGTACCCAAGGTTTTTGTTTTTGTTTGTTTGTTTTCCTCCCTCCATCTCTCCAGATCTGATAAATGCTGCCTGGTCTTTTTAATTTGGGGAATTGAATATACCAGTCTAAACTGCACATCATAATCTTTTCAGGTTATGTCTCATTTAAAGATAATCTTTGCATGTCAATTGGTTATAGTTCCCATTTGCCTCTCTCTTTCTCTGAACAATACCCTCAAAGATTTTGTTGGGTTTAAAACTTTGGTCAACCCTCCTATATGGCTCTATTGTTGAGAGCTATCAGGTGTTGCAGATATTATCTAAAGCCTAACTTTTACTACATAAAAAAAAAATCTAGAAAATGTTCAAGGAAACACTTGGTCCATGAAGAAAAAAAAATAAAATTAAAAGCTAACACATTTCTTGTTTTTTTTTTTTTTATTTTTATAATAGTTGAAATCTTTGAATTTTGTATGGAATGTTATATTTAGAAAATATGTCCAATCATGTAAGTTATCAACATTTTGGAGGAAATGGTGTTTTCTTAATCTCAATACTTATATATGAATCCAGTAAAACATTGAAAGTTAGGGTTACTATTTCCAGGATTCAAATTCACATTTTCTTTATGAAATTTAAGTTGAGCACTGTTTGTTTTTTAACCAATTGATTGATATAATTAGCCAATTCTACAAATTAACAAATTAAGAATTGACAAATATTGAGATGCTGTTAAAGTGTCCTAATGTGTCTTGCAGAATTACCTCAAAAAAAGTAGATTGTTATTAAAACTTTTCAATTTAGGGTTTATATAGATTTTTTTTTTATTTATAAATGAAACCTGCTGAACTTTTATCCCACATGTATTTTAGTTAGTATACAAATAGTTTTACAAATTCATAAAATAATACCAGTCACTATATTTACACTTTTTTTTCTTTTTAACTTTTATATTATGAAATCGTTTGTATATAATTTTTTAGTGATGTATTCCCCAAAAATCACTTAAATATCTGTTGAGCTGAGAGTTTTTCATAATCCCAAATGTGTGAATATGTATTAAGATGGAATTTAAACATGAGAAGCAAAAATATTGCGGGTTTTTTTTTTTTTTTTTTTAAATAAATTCAATTCCTTCAAATTTTTGATTTCCTATTTTAGTTTCTGCTAACAGTACATTCCCATTAATGTTAAATGATTGTATATAAGAGGCAATGTTGCCATTGTCTTCTTCAGATTTCAATGCTATTATCACAGTATCATGTGTGCCTGGCACAAACTTAAAAGATGAATAACCATGTGTAGGATTTAATGGTTGAATATACCGGATCTGTATTTGAGAAAATGTTTCATCACAACTAATAAGAATATTAGTAGCTCGCCGTTCGTCTGCATTCTCATCATAGGATTCTCTGCTGAGACGCCGGGGTAAAAAGAACCAACGTTTATGAATGGTACTCCAAACAGCTGACTCGTGTATGAGGTAACCTGTGGTGGTTTTAAAAAAAAAAAAGTTTAGAATAAAGAGTAAATTTGATACAGTTCGTATTCAAAGGTTGTATTGAATGTTTTTACAGAATACTTTGAAACACTTAAGACTTAGATAATAATGTATAAATGTTAATTATTTGCCTATTATTCTAAGCTTAGGTGAAATACATTTCCTATCTCAAATGTTTAAAATTTTTCAGAATTTGATAAAAGAGCATACAATTTCCATAGAAAACCAGCCCTTAATTTCTAATTCAAAAGGAAGAAAATAGTGCTGATAAAATTAAGATATTTTGATTCTTCCCTAAATATTTTCTGATCTTAATATAGATTTGAAGTTATCTCTTCAAAAATGAAGGCATTTAGTATGACAAATCGAAATTGTTTTCTATCCAAAACATTCTTCAAATTCCTACTTGATCAAAACAGATCTCAAATCAAAAACTATGCAAGGCTTTACTATTCTGTCTTTTTAGGGATATATAGGAATACATTGACTTAAGAGATATTTGGCTGCTATTTCTAGCAGGTCAAATAAGATCCTATCGGTTTTTATAGTAATTATTACTACAAAGTTAGTCACCTATCAAGATACGCTGAATTCATTTCACCTCTTCCAGCTTACTCTATCTTAATTTTTCTGTTGGCTTTCGCTAAGAAGTTTTGCTTCTTAAGCACATGCTTTGGGTTTAGTCTCACAGCACAAAGCCTTGAGTGATTTGGTAGAGAGAAACTAAAAGCCTGTTGTAATACATATATATGTATATTACATCTGTGTTTGCCCATAACCAGTGTTGGTTTGCTTATATCTCTGTAACTTAGCAGTTCAGCAAAAAAGACTGATAGAAAAGTACCAAACTTAAAATTAGGTATTGGGTCTCCTAAACCCTTCAAGGTAGTGCCACAGTCCAATGACTGAAACAAGATAGATATCCAAATCCTCTGTAAATTTCCTGAGTCCATGAATCTATACATAGAAAGTTTTCTGACACCAGTACTTTTTCGGGTGTTACTGTCAGAAAACGAAGGCAGCCCCTTCTGCATTCCAACAATACTGCCATACATTGGTTCTTTGACCTCAAAAGGATGAAAGGCACTGGCTGGAGTCAGAACAGATACAGCAAAGCTCTGCTTGCTAATTCTCCACCTTCCCCTCACAAGTACCAAGCTAACTTTACATCATCTAGCCTTTCTTACACCAGTGAAAGAATATCTTAAAATGCATCTGTCTTCCACTTTTCATTATCAGCAGCACTCAATAAGTCACACATCTGCCTTAAACTTGCGAAATTATTAGAAACATTTTTGTTTTTCTAATAAACTCATCTAACTTTCTGCCAAATGATGATGTAATTTCTATCAAATTGTCCACTGGCTTTATGCCGCCAACGGTATATGACATAAGAGGCCCTCTTATCAAGAAACGTGATGAGATGGGGTTGGTGCCAGTAAGAGCATCCAGCTGTAAAAACTACCAGAATAACATTTAACTCATGCTAACATGGAAAAATAAAAAAAAAATGGATGGAAAAATGAACAAACATGTATATGTATGCACACATATATCCTTATGACTACTAAGCACTTTTAATAAGGACATATATAGTATAATCAATATAGATTGAAATGGATCTAATCTTTAAAGCCAGCTGGTGAAAGCAATGGATGTGTTTTTTTTCTATTATTAGACCTATTTATTAAGCTGGTAAGATTACGTTTGTAATAGGTTTTCTATTAGAAATGTGTAGTTGACTTTCACATGTGCTTTGTGCATAAATACAATATCATTGAGGAAAATTCTTTCTATAAAACAAAAAACTGAATTATGCAACCCCTTTAGCATTCAGATTAAACTGTCAAATGTAATGCTTATTTATTCACATTGATATGAGTTAGTCATGCATGATCTTGTAGCTTTGATATTTGAATGACGTAATTGTTTATTTTTAGAATAATATTGTAGGATAAGTGAGAGGCTGGATCTGGTCAACTTGAAAATAAAACGGGTAGAATATTTTGGCTGGTTTAAATGCTAAATGATGCAACATCATACCTGGTAGCATAGTTCTTGTTTTTTTCCTTAATGCATTATAATTTTCATGCCAATCAATATGTTTAACAGCACCATCCTTGTTTATAACCTTAATCCATTGAGGGTTCAAATTTTGAACTACACCAGTGGTTGATGTCCATTCTTTGCCCAAACTTCCAACATATAAATTTTCATCTTTAACACATGCCCATTCACATTTAAAACCTACAAATAAATGGATATTAAAATTTTATAAATAGCATTTTAAAAAATAGTTTGAGAATATTTGCATACATTATATGGGGGTAGCCACCTTGGATATGAAGCATGAAATGTCAAGAGATATTTAAGTAAATAATGAACTTGAAGCAATGATAATAAGAAATTAAATAAATTCAGGTTTGGTTAAATGCTGCAGCTCAATAATTTTGCAAATTAATATTGGTTTCAGATTTTGGGGGAGGGCTAAGTCAATTACAACGATCCCTAGTGTACAACTGGTACTTATTTTATTGACCCCCGAAAGGATGAAAGGCAAAGTCGACCTCAGCAGAATTTGAACCCAGAATGTAAAGATGGATGAAATGCTGCTAAGCATTTTACCCAGCGTGCAAATGATTCTGCCAGCTCACCACCTTATTTTGTAAATTAATATTGAAAGTATAAACAGAGCACTGAGCAATTCCCATAGCAGCATAACTGAACTAACTCTTCAGAAATCGTTAGGTATGGCTAACACTGGTTGAAACCCTTAAAAAGTTGATAAAGAAAGAACACAATTTTCTCCAAGATGCTTAAAAGATTCAGCCACAAGAATACTTAATAGATGGTGGTTGCTATTTGTTCTGGTACTAAATCACATGCTTTCTCTATATAGGAAGTCAAATCAGTATAGGCAAGTAACACAGGTACACTTCCTCTTGCCATGATAATTAGAAACAATTATTAACTAATCATTCTTAATTGACAAGTTTTACATATATACTACTATCAAATGGTAAAGATTTTTATGTTTAAGGGTTATTAATTACACATTACTATAACATAAAAATCAACTACTAATTCTATAAACTAATTTACTAGAAAAATAATCCTTCGATATTGTTTTTCAAACGAAGGGAAAAGTAATAATGAAAATGATCTAGTAAATTTTGAGACTGAGTTGCTAGCTTCATATCATTTTGTATAATTACTTTGACAGAGAAGTAATTTTACACTTGTTCACTTCACCTATTGTTGAGTGTGACCTTTATGAACATAGAAAATACCTTCTATGCTATAGCAACACAGCCATGTAAATGTTATTTCTATTAGATATAACAATATGTTGAAGTTTATAGTCAGAACAGTTCTTCCAGAAGTCATTATTCACACCTGAAACATGACAGCCAGCAAAAACAACATTTTGGCACAGATGCATACATAAAGATTATTCTCCAATTTTCCTTTTTACTTCCAAAGAGCCATAGATAAATTCATGGAAGAGAACCTACATGTTACTTTCACTTATATCAACATTATCTAAGTGGTCAAGGTCAAAATCAGACAGGACATGAGGTGAGCCTAGAACAGTTTCTAGATGCTGGAGGAAGTCGACTTTTAATGAACCTGAATCTGTTATATCTACAACTTCAATCCATTTTTTAGGTTATCAACTTGGAAATGGTCAAATTAAACCACATACTGAATGACAAAAGCAACTTCTAGAATTGCTACATGTTACTAGGTGTTCAGAGCTGCAGTAGGTGTTTTGCATATTTGCTTATTAGACCAAGTGGATTCCAGAGTTTTCTGATAAAATGAGTCCTTTTACAGAGTTACAACATTTCCTCTAGAGTCCGAAGCATTTACAACTTTTGCTACTTTGAAACAATATTTAAAGAGGTTATGCTTTGCAGCAATGATTCTACCATCCCTTTTGTTATAGAGCAGAGGTGGGGAACCAGCAGCCTTTTAGGCCATTCTGTGTGGCCTTTTCAAGGAATCCAAATATTACAGAAGAAATCTTATATTTTTATTAATGTTTTGTTCGTCTTTTATTATTTTTATTTTAGCCTTAAAATGAACGTAGTTAAAACACCAAAGAGTAAAAGAAAATATAACGAAATAATCCTCCCCGACTGACTGCCACAATTAAAAAATTAGTAAGTCATAAGGGTTATTTTGACACATGCTACATTCATGGTTTGGTTCTAATGTGACTCTATAATCTACAAATGTTTTTCATTTTTTGAAGTTAATTAGTACACAGTAGTTAGATTTTTAAAAATAATGTAGATTTTGGAGAATATCTAACTGAAGTTTCTTGAATGTGGCCTTATTAGATTACAACTAACTTAATGCGGCCTTTCAATGTGAAAAAGTTCCCCACCTCTAATATAGAGTGTGATGCTTCTGACATGACTATGCCATTTTAAGCCAAGCTGGTTGGCCAGTAGCTTTCAAAACAAGGTTGTTCACTGGTAGTGAGATCCACCAGTTGAAAAGGAAGCAGTTGTAATAATTGAGCTGTGAGTTTACTTGCTGTTAGCTTGGTATTTTACAATTATTATTGCCTACAGTTATAGGCACAGGTGTAGCTGTGTGGTTAAAAAAGCTTTCTTCCCAAACATGTGATTTTATGTTCATGTCTGACAGGGACTGGAAGCCATCTGAATAGTGGTAAAGAGTTACCTATATCATGATGATTCGTGCTCGGTATTAGAATGCTAACATCATGACTGCTGTTCAAATCTCTGTAAACACTGTAAGACATGATATGGACATCATGAAAACCAAGTTCCTCCAAACTACGAAGATTTTTTTTTGTGTGTCTCCTATGAGGGTGACATCATGCCACCTCACATCATTGATCTGGGCCTTAGGCTCAATTCAGATGACTATGCGAAGCTGCTGGAGACAAGCCCTAGACAAAGAGAGTTGCTGCTCGTAGGCCATATGTGTGGCAGCATAGCATGATAGGAGTAAATGAGTGTCACTGTCATACAAGCAGTATCATTCACTGGAAACAGGTTACATTTGATGACAGGTAGGGCAACCAGCCACAGAAAATCTGCCTCACTCAACTCCATTCCACCCATGCAAGCTTGGAAAAGTGGATGTTGAATGATGATGACTGGCATGCATTTCAGAATAAATAACAACAGCTTCTGAATTTAGTGGTTGTTTAATTCCAGTTTTAATATTTAATATTTTCTGAAGGCGGCGAACTGGCAGAATCATTAGCATGCTGGGCTAAATGCTTGGTGGCATTTCATCTGTCTTTATGTTCTGAGTTCAAATTTTGCTGAGGTCGACTTATCCTTTCAGGGTCGATAAAATAAGTACCAGGTGAGCACTGGGGTCAATGTAATTGACTTGATCCACCCCCACCCCACCCCACCCAAAAAATAACTGGCCTTGTGCCAAATTATGAAACCAATATTTTCCTTTAACTGAAATATTTATATTATAATAAGCAATTCATTTTATCAATTATAGATAGTAATGGTAAAGACATGATAAATTTATATGTACTTAAATCAATGTTCTAGTGATGGTAGTAGTTAATTGAAATTTAATCAATTTATTATTGATTTGTAATTAAATTTAACTTATTTCTAATTTCTCTGTTCAAACTTTTAATATATATATTGAACTTGTTTCAATTCCTTTTAATAGATATCAAACTAGTTTTAATTCATTTCGTTCATATATATACAAGTAATAGGATTATTATCATGATAACTGTAATGTGTTCAGTGTTAAGATTCAGTATTTTTTTCCATATCAACATAGTATAAATATGTACCACACACAAATATACCTATATGGACACAGTTGACTTTGTGTGCTTATGTATATATATATATATTTTATTTACAACAGTTTGATCTGCATCCGTAATTACTCGGAGTTTCGCAGAGCGCAATATATGCGTCTGGCTCGTCAGATTTGAGG
>JAOPUL010005356.1:18470075-18483256 GCA_027564515.1 Octopus rubescens
GACCTCATATTTTGCATAATGAAGCACTGACAGCCTGTGAACAATCCTCAGTGAAAGAAGAATTTTTAAACCATATAGGGAGAATATATTATAATTAATTAGAATTTAATTATATTTTAAAATATAGGAATTCACATTACCGGTTTCACATTAGATTTTCAAAAGTATATGGAGCCGTGTCACGAATTATGTCTATTCTGACCATTGTTAAAACATAGTTTGTTTTTTCAAGTAGGACTGTGGCTCAGAACACTATACGTTAACGTTCAAATTGATTGGTCAACGTTAATATCTTTAGCTTATGTGGCAGTCGTGCAAGAGCATCACATAAAAGCTTTTCTCCATTGAATGTCATATGACAGTTAGAAAAGAGAGATATGAATAAGTGATATAATAATTGTTTACAAAAAGTGTTATAGATAATTATTGTTTATTATTCTGTCGAAAAATATGAATTAGCTATGAATTAGTGCTAGTTCTTTCCCATTGAACATCTTAAAACATATCCCTCCTGTTAAGGAGATGTAGAATAAATACGGTAGATGATAGCCGCTGCATGGATTTGGGTTTCCTTAAGAACAAGCTCAAATAAACATTCTACAATAATTAACTCATAGGAAAAGGAGAATCGTGTATTACTGATGTGTTTTATTACCTGTTCAGCAGTGGCTAGTATTATATTTTATAAACGAACTTTCCTTATTAATTCTTGTTTGGCCTGGAGTATTGTCTGCACATTAATAGAGCGGGAAGATAAGAAATTTGGGAGATTTGGTTTTCGCGCATGTGTCCTTGTCGACAATGAATAGTTATTCTCATTCTTAAAGTAAGTTTAGCTTCTTCACTTTAATCTTCTCTATATCCATTGCATTTTATGGTATATATTAATTTTTTTGAAGAGCAGGTAACATGTTTTCTCACAGTAAAAACTTGTCCTGATTTAAATTTATGAGTTGTGTTCTCAAAAAAAGTTCTCACAAGTTCCACAATCGCATCCGCCAAACTCTCTAACTGTTGGAGTTGAGTCCGTAGTTGGTAGTTTCGCGTTGGTAAGTAGTTTTTTTTTTTAGGAACTTTAGTAGTCATTTTCAATTAATTATTTTGTATGATTTAAGTGCTTTTTTCATTCTTGTGTCTTCGCTCAATAACGGTATATTTTGATGGATAATGCTGAATGTTTCTATGTTTCTTGGGTTGTATTTGTAATTAGAGTTTTGGGTGTATCTGAACTGTTTTGAGCTTTTCTTCATTCAATATCTATTGCTTTGGCGCGTTTTATTCCATTCTTTATTAGAGTAGACGGCTACTTCCTTTCAAGTAGTGCCTGTTTTAATTCAGGGAATCTTTTATTTTGAACATTCGGATTGGAGACAATTGTTCGGATTCTTCTAGCTAGGTTAAATAGAATATTGGATTTTGTATGTTTTGGGTGGCATGAAGAAAATAGAAGGCACTGTTTAGATTTCATTGGTTTGTAGTAGATGTAAGTTTCTATGTTCGTGTCATTCTTAATAATCAAAACGTCTAAGAAAGGTATGTGGTTATGGCTAAATTATTTGGTAAACTGAATTATGTTATTGATGCTATTGAGTAGCAAGGTGGGATCCCTTCGAGGAGGTATCCCTTCGATGTGGGATGCCTTCGTGATGCGATGCCATCGAGGTGAGATACCTTCGAGGTGGGTGCAGATGATTTGCAAGGCAGTCCCTCTGCAAAGCTTACAACATGCTAAGTATCACAGGGGCCAGTAGATGAAAGGCCATCAAAATGATCATAATGTGGCTGTAGATCAAGGGTTGCGAGCCTTGGAAAGGACAGTGATGCCAGGTGCAGTGCTACCTCTTCCCAAGCTGGAGCTTAATCAATCACATTAATGCCATCATCATCATCATCAACAACAACAACAACAACAACAACAACAAGAGAGAAATAGGTTCTTTACAATGCAACAACAGCCTCAGTCACTAAAATATTGATGCTGCAGATCATAAAGTTAACAAAAATAATTACGAATGCTTCCGAAAGATATTACGCGTAATGCAACATAAAAATGACAACCCTAATTAACCGAATGAAAACTACGAACAGCTTTAAATAAAGCAAACAGTCACTACACTCAGTAGAAATAAAATTTAGCATTAAAAAAATAAGCAAAGAAACGACAAAAAAGAAAATAATATGAATTAATATGTAAAAGCAGAAACAAAAGGCAAAATATTTACATCCTTCATAAACAACAAAACGGACAGCAAAATACTAAATATGTTATAGTAATTAGTATTATCATCAACCCGGTATTATGTGACCCAAAAATAACTATATACCACACTCAATAGCAAGTAGACCACCTTATCAACATTTGCCACCAAAAACAGAAACAAAGAAAACGGGTGCAAAAATCATAAGATATGTACCTAGAACATAACCTTGATCAATAAAATCAGGAAATCTAAATTCTCAAAACCCTTAGAGTTTCCAAACGTGACATCTATGCATCTAAAGGAATTAGGGCCTGAAGAAATCATGGTACTCAACAACAACTCATATCAATATCACCAAATCTTCAGAATTCAGAAACGGAGCAAAAGTTATCGGTTTTAAAGCCCAGCAGAAATCCTATCGAACTGAACCTACCTTTTAAATGCAAACTTTTAAAAATCCTTCTCTCAAAATGCATCCAAACCACTAGGACTCGATCACCATACTATGTAAAAACATACAAAACGAAATAATAATAATAATAATAATAATAATAATAATCATTTCTATACTGGGCACAAAGGCCTGACATTTTCGGGGGTGGGGATAGTCGATTCAATCGAACTGGTACTTATTTTATCGACCCCGAAAAGATGAAAGGCAAAGTCGACTGCAGTGGAATTTGAACTCAGAACATTAAGAGCCATATAAATACTGCTAATTTGAGCATTTTGTCCGAAGTGATAATGATTTTGACAGCTCAATAATACTATTAATAATAGTTTTCTTTATTGGCCACAAGGACTGCAAAAATATTTAGGACAATATAAAGTCAAAAGACAGTGGGGATTTACATAAACTGGTGTAAACAATAAAAACAATAACAATTAACGAGAAAATTCGAATAAAAAAATTCTCCAGTTGGTGAAAATGTCACCCAGAGACAACCAAGGAACCTCACAAATCCCGAGTCGCCCTATTCACCAGTAGTACCATAGCAAATGTTCGTTTCCTCCATTCCTTTTAGCCTATAAACACCAGCTTGGAGCACGCCAACTCACTCGAGCAACCCTCGTCACATTCATCCACCTTTCAACAAATTTACAAATGTAGGTAGTTTATCCTTCTCAACTTTCACTTTCCTTTTCAAATGGAATTTTTTAAAAATCGAAGCAGAGAGTGTTGTTTGTCTTTAGTTCTTTCAGTCTCATCCACCACACAACCTCTTTCTTTATAACCACTAAGCAGACGAAAACTGCCTGTCCTTCCTTGCTAAAGGAAAGCAGCAGGATGATCTTCACGATGGCTTCGGCCGATAGCCGAATCCGTTCTACGCGTTGTTCGACATAACTCCACAAATCAGCAATGCTCGAGTACTGTACGAGTGCGGGCATGACGGTTTCGTCCCTCTGTGTGCATCTCAAGCAGTTGCGGCTGATGGGATAACACGCCCATAGAGTTTATCTCGCACTGGCAATGACACCCCAGTAGCACTGCCAGAGCAGGGATTTCTGGTAATTATCCATGGGCCTTGGCCCGATGACCTCCGTAAAAGATCAACCAATTGATTTCCATCAACGCCCAGAATTTTCCTAAGGACGTCGTCGCTCTTACCCACCACTAATTCTCTATAGAGTGCTATGGTAGAATATCCACCGACCATGCACTAGCAAAGGGCTGTGAGCACCTGGCGACACTCTAAGTGTCAGGCGCCTTGCTTCGGTCTACATTTGATCGAGGACCATAGCTCTGTTCCGTTCTGATCAGTTACAACCATGAAGCGGGGTCAAGTGGTAGTAGATAACGGATGCGATGTGAGAATTCGCTACATCTACTCGACCTTTCAGGGATAGTTTCCTCTTGGCCCATTTCTGGGTGAGATTAACCAATCTGTTCGTCACCACATGTCCAACCTTGGTCTAACTCGTAGCTTAATACGACATGTCCTTCTTCCTAAATATACTGCGTAAATAGTGAATTCCTTGTCGCATATCTCAGCGGGGGGCATAACTTTTGAAAAGGACCATTACACTCCCAAATTGTCTTATTTTACTCACATGCTTCATATCTGTCCATATCAATCTGAGGTCTCTTTCCAACTAGGGGTGGGGGTGCTTTTAGGTGTCAGTGTTTTGCCGACACACAGGTTTTCTGGGCAGTTGCTGCCAAAACCCCAGCTGAAATTGTAACATTCCGTTCACTTCGCGTGTTTCGCCGCAACTTTTCGTTGGCCGCAAAGTGCAGACGATTTCCTTCGTGTAGTGCTGGATGCAAACTGGTCCCAAGTAGTCGCCTCCTCGACAAGAGATAACAACACTTTGGACCTTCTCTTTACCATCACTCCTGAAACTGTTATCAGTGTTACGACCAAGGAACCTCTAGGCGATTCTGATCATGCTATGATCATTGCCAATCTGTCTCTTATAGGCAGAAACAAGAAACAAGAAGCACCACCACCTCCAAACCACTCGGTTTGACTGGAACAAAGCAGACTGGAACAGTTACCGTGATGAGTTACAACGCCCAAACTGATCTAAATTTTACGATTCCGGAGACGTCAATACCCTTTTCCAAAATATCCTCAGTGTAATCCGGGCTACATGTGAAGTATCAGTACCGTGCAAACGCTCTAAAAAAAGTACAATTTGAGAGACTGCAGCAGTTCGACTTGCCAGGAAAGATCGTCGTGATACTGAACAGAAATATAGACAGCATAGAAAAGATGAGAATAGAAGAAGACGCAATAGATCATCCAATCATCTCAAGCAAATGACAAAAAAAGGCAGTGCTTGAGTTTGAACAACGCATATCAACCAGCCCTGACAGCAAAGTGTTCTGGAAATATGTACGTTCGAAGCAAAGACCTCACTCTCCAGTTGGCCTTCTTTGCAATCCCTACACAGGTCGGATTACTGATGATCCCAAAGAAGGTACAGAACTTATTGCTAAATGCTATACTGTCATTTTTACTGTTGAAAATCAAAATGTACCATCTTCACCACCTCTGACATCAAATCTTATAACATCTGTGAAATTTACACTTGCAATGATGCGACGTCACTTTAAAAATAAGCGCAAGTGTGCCTCTCCTGGTCTTGATGGTGTTACTTATCTGCTTCTCAAACGTGGTGGGTTCTTTCTTTTGCATCAGCTTTCATTCTTCTTCCAATTCTTCCTTAATAACTGTCACTCCAGAGCAGTGGAAAATCGCCAGTGTCATTCTCCTGTTCAAAAAGTGTGATCGCACATCACCTGTCAACTACCGTCCAGTCAGCCTTACTAGCTGCCTCACCAAATTGATGGAGTCCTGTGTCAGAGAAACACTCTGGAACTTCTGGAGCTCTCACAGCCTTATTCGACCCTCACAATTTGGATTTATTCTTAACCCCAGCTGCTGTAGCCAACTCATCGAGTTTCTTGAGGACATCACCGAGTTACTTATGACGGTTCATGGGTAGAAGTTATCTATCTTGACTTGACTAAAGCCTTCAATTCTGTGTCACACAAACGACTCATGGCAAAATTCTCTGCAATGGGTGTGAAAAATGATCTCTATAACTAAGTCCTTCATTCTCGGTCGGAAAGAGGTAGTTACGGTTCTAGGACATCATTCTTCATCCTACGAGATGACGTCTGGTGTACCACAGGGATCCGTTCTTGGACTCTTACTGTTTGTTGCATATATTAATGACAGATGCCAACTTGAGGAATGTTTCGGTATTGAAATATGCAGATGACATCAAACTATACCTTGAGATAAAAAGAACAGACCCTATGCGCTATAGATCTTTCCTGCAATCAGACCTGGACACAATGCAGTAATGGATTTTTGACTGGCAACTCAAGCTAGCTGTGGACAAGTGCGTCACCATGCACTCTGGGTGGAAAAACCCAGCCTTGACATACTCCCTCAGCAACACCAATCTCAAGAAGTCTTCTAGTGAACGTGATATGGGTATTATTGTAAACAATGATCTGCGTTGGACAAACCACATCTCTAAGATTGTCAAAAAGGCTGAGGGTGTCCTAGCATCACTCAGTAAAACCTTTGTCAGTTGCTCTCCAGCTATCTATTTAAAACTGTATAAGACAATGGTACGTCCACACTTGGAATTTGCATCACCAGTCTGGAATCTCTATCTTGCTCAGCATATAAATCTTCTGGAAACTGTTCAGAAACGTCCAACAAAACGAATACCCGCCACCAGGCATCTACCATACTCTGAACGTCTTGCTTCCTTGGGCATGGACACATTGAAGCTTAGACGCCTGGCAACTGACTTAGTAGACACCTACAAGATTATCCACCATCTTTCCAACAACAACCTTGGTCATCTTTATGAATTCCAAACCACAAACACTCGCGGACATACTTACAAAATAAAAAAAAACAAAGCAACACAGCACCCACGACTTTCGGAAACATTTATTCACGCCCAGAATTGCTGAAGCATGGAATAAATTACCCCCATCAGTCGTTAGCTGTCGAGACACTACATCCTTCAAAACTTCCTGAAATCCGCCAACAGTACACCTGATGGCTCTCTTTATATAAATATATATATATAGTTGAAGTGCACCTGAGCACTGTATACAACAATTTTCTTTCATTATATAAGAATAAATCAAGTGAACATGCTCTGCTGGTTATGTAATGTGCCTGAATGACTCAGAGAACAGTTGAATATAAGATTCAGATGTAGTGAGCAAGAGAGAAGATTGCTGGTATGAGCTTGAAATGTGTTGAGAGAAATTTTGACCATGTAAAGTGAATAAAACACGTAGGAGATCTAAGAATGGACAGAAATGGAATTAGATATTTTAAAGTATTTAGCTCGGCACTCTATTACTTTGGTTAAATGCAGGAAATTACAAAACATGGTACAAAGAATATATGGGATTTAAAAATATCTTTGACAGTATTGATTATTTAAAAAACTTTATTCAAAGGAGTTAATAAAAAACAAGAATATAACTTACAAAAATCGAAAGTTTTTTTTACGGTATTTTCAGTTCGTGGAATAATACGAACAGCTTCATTCACAATTTAATGATTTTTTTTTGTTTACATCCTGTACGACTATAACAGTAACACGTCGTCATAACAACCATTATGGGCGTTAGTCATCAGTTATTTGCTTTAAAATGTCAGAGAAGTGTAGGGCTATAATGATTTACATGGAAAATTGCAAAAATGCAGTTATGCTTAAAGATAACCCTACTTTCTCCCCCAAAACGGCCTGTTATCTTAAAACGTTTCCGATTTTCTTCGCTAGTCCCGATGCTTAAGGGGACTGGTATGTCGGTTATGTGTCCATTTGCAACCAAATAGCAGCATTTTAAAGCCAGCTTTGTATTGAAAAAATAGTTTTCAGTTTGCTTCTGACAACGAAACTCGGTGGCCTCAACAGAAGTTGATAGGATTCTAACATGAAGATCTTTATATAGATGAAGAAAAAATGTACTTGAGTTAGTGACAATTTAACAGTGATAGAGAAATTATCAGTTTGGAACAATAGCGTTCGTTTTATGAATATCAATTTTTATTACAGTACAGCAAGTCATGCAAATGTTTCGCCGTCCAAGGCAGATAAAATGGCGAATGCATTATCCGAAGCAAAGGAAATGCGCTGAAAGAACCATTTCACGTCGCAGGGCTCATTCCTACGGATGTATCTTTATCCCCATCAGGCATAAGAGGCTAAGTAGAGAGGTTCAGGGGCTCAGGACACCAAACGTTTCCACCGCTATAAGGTTAACAAAATATTTGAAAGTAGCTATGGGCAACGAAGCCTGGGTCTGATGTCGAATACACCAGATTGCCACTGGAGAAGCTACCAATGTAGGTCGCATCTCAAATCATAGAAACGCCGCATTGCAACTGGAAGATTGTGATGCCGTCCCTTGTAACTCGGCTAGCAACAATTATCCTCACCACGAGCGGATACCTCTTTCGCCTGTTACCATTGCAATAAGGAAAGGAAAACACGAGCTCAATGATAAACATTCAAATCTAGTCAAGACAAAGGGGTGACAATTCCACAATATAGTAAGCAGTGCTTCATGCAGATGGCATCCCTATGCAATGTATCTATTATTATATTCGGCAAAATTCGTCTTGCCCCACTGTAATTGAAATTATGTATCAGTGGGGGTGAAAATAAATCGAAAACCAAGTAGCATTTTCAGAAATTAAAAGGTTGAAAACTGGTATGCTAGCCAAATGAGAAAATGTAATAAAAATAAATATTAATGAATGTATTTGCGATGAGGAAAAGGAAGAAAAAAACAAAAAAAAAACACCGCATCAAGTCTAGGTCCTTTTTCAAGGGGAGAGAATAAATAAGAATAAATCCATGTCTGCTAATAGAAGAATCATGGTGACAATAGATGGAGGAAGTGGTTAAGTTGATATAAATGTGATTTCTGACTATGTTGGATTCATGCAAAAGGAAAAGTAGGCAGCAGAGTTGGTCCAGGTGTGTATGTACGAGGTGTATAACATGGGCACATGAACGGAAAGTTCATGTAGTATTAGTGTGGTAATAATGGTAAAAGGAGATAAGAAGAAATTTTTAAAAATTGAGTTGTTGATACCAAAGGGAGAGAATGCGACCATTGAAAAGTCTTTCATGAAGTAAACATCCTGGTGGAAAAGAAAGCATGATGTTGGAGTACGCCGAAAACAAAGATGATAGTGGGAGAGATCTACAGGGTTGAAATGGCGCAGCACAAGTTTACAGAGCTTGATGAATGTTACGACGTATATGAAGCAGGTTTTCTCTGAAGTGATCTACCGGCGGACCATTTCACATATGTGCACAGACCGATCTCTATTCTTGGTACGAGTTAAAATATTCAAGATTTAGTTGAACGTTTTTAAATATTGGGACCGATATCGAGGAATATTGTTGTTTAATTCCAAATTGACCTTGATCGAGTATACATTTGATGAGAGGCATTTCAACCATGACAAACTCGTCCCCGGACTATATTTTTCAATGCGCATACATAGCCAGGGAGGGGTTCGAGAGGTTCAGACGACTCATCATGCAACCCCATGCAAATATAATTATTATCTAACGAGTATTTTAACTTTATATTTTTCCTAAATTTGACGGCTAATGGTCCTTGCTGCGTCCATGCAACGAGTCCTTTTCTCAATGGGCATGGTATTATTACGAAGTATTTAACTGTTGTTCGATATTAGGTTGCATGTTCGAAGGGTATGAATATATGAGAAAGGCAATCTTGAAATTTCACATGGAGTCTTTATTACTTCGTAATATTTGCAAAATAGTTCGGACACAAGAAACATTTACAAGTCTTTAGTTGTGTGTCGATCTTCCCTGGACGGCTGGTTGCTGCAACTGGTCTACAGACATGACAGATGTAAATGGACACCCCATAAAATATCATTTTATGTCTATTTTAACTTGAAAAGGTATATATTTTTTTATTGATTGACATTTTTATGCTTCAGTTTCTATAAGTGACTGTTTAATCATACTACATATAAAAGAAGCCTTGGAACTGTCCGAATTTCAAAGAGGACGTATTGTGAGTCAATCTGAAGGTGGACTTAGCGTAAAATCGCAGAAAACCATGGGATTATAGAAAACTATATGTGACAACATATAGGTCGCTCCAAAAATATACGATGTCAACTGCGCAAATCTCCGTGGCGCCTGTGCTCTAAACCACGCGCCAAACGGTTTCTATTGGGGACCAGAAGCTAATTGTACAACGTTCGATAAAACCATATCACGCAACATCCTCACGCTGATTGGTCGATTAATAGACCGATCACGTGAAACCATAGTGGTTCATTCGTGGTGTATAACCGAGTATCTAGCGGTTAGGTTTCGAATCACGACTACAGGGACAATAATGTACAGGGTATCACGTAGCACTTTATATAAGCCGGTCTTTTTAAGACGGAAGAATATGATTAGCCTCCACTTTGGCTCATACGGGCACTCATTCTCTAAAAGCAGTAGAAAGATTACGGGATTATCTGCTGGTAAAGAGAGTCTGTTTCTGCAAATCTCATGTCGTTCATCACTGCATAATATAACCGAAGCAACATATCTGTGAGTCACACCAATCGGTTCGGCTGCCGACCTGTTGATTTGTGAATTTATGTCGGACAATTGTTATGTGCGGGATGATCGGCTATCTGCAGAATCTAACGCACTGCTAGAAAGAGCAGGTTGCCTTCCTTTACCTAAGAGCAGATTATGGCGAGGGAAGTTGTGTAGTGGACGCGATTGAAAGATTTGAGGATAGCTTTTCATCGGAGATCAAACCCTCAATTTCTTCAAGTCTTGCTTCAGGATAAAGAAGGCAACTGCTGTCATTCAGTGGTTTTTTTTTGAAAGGTGTATGAGAGTGATAAAAATAGCCCGTGTGATTGGTCAACTTTCAGCATGCATCTATACACTGGGTGAAAGCCCTTGAGCTTGGTATTCAGGTTAATCTTGAATCTGTTTGTTTTTGGTTCGGTCGTAAGCGTCCGTCCTCTAATTGGCACATCATACCTAATTCGTTTTACATACTCTTGTTTTCCCAACCTTATTATTTTCATAATCGATTATACAAAAATCGATGATGATTTGTAATAGATAAGAGCAAATGAAAGTACAAGACATCTTAATGGAGAAACTTGAGACGGGAAAGGGATGTGTGAACCGAACAAATGATAACATATGGACAAAACCGTGTATATAATAGAGACCGAGACAGGGGAGGAGAGAGCGAGAGTGGGGGGGGGTTGTCACGCAGTCAGGGAATATGGAAGATAAGATGGAGAGATGAAATCGATAAGCTTGTCGGCGCTACATGGAAGAAAGTGGCATTGGCAGTGTTGGATTTAAGCATAAACTAAACAAGCAAGACCATAAGGCTTCAAAAACCACGGGAATCTCAAAATAATTAAATGTATCTATGTTTTCAATTTTTGTGAGATCTTCTGGTGTCATTTAAAAAAGATTAGGGCTTCACCCAATTTAAATTAGGCATTGGGCACAGGATAGGACACCAGCGTGTAGAGGCCTTCTCTTTGCAAAGGGTAGATTATAACCGACGATTATTATTATTAAAACAATCCTGCCGAGATCGACTTTGCATTTCATCCCTCCAAGGTGGATAAATAAACTACCAGTCAAATACTGGAGTCAAAGGTATCGACTAGTCTTCTCTTAAATGTCAGGCCTTGTGCCTATATTAAAAACAAAGTTAGATGGTGAGCTGGCAGAATTGTTAACGCGTTTTTTTTTTTACTATTGTATACTATGTATACTTCCTTTTTTCGTTTGTTGTATACCGTGTATACGCCTTTCTTTTTTTTTTTTAATTAAAAAAATTGTCTAATCATTTTAATTATATGTAAACCCCCACACCTTACGTCTGTCTTTGTATTTCCCCCCCTCATCCGTTGCCCTGGTGGCAAATAAAAGAAATCATTATTATTATTATTATTATTTAGTCATAGGTCAGCTCTGATCGATTAGAACAATCATCAAAGGTGCTCCATTTGCGACCCTCTCTTTTTTTTGTTTTTTTGTTATGCTAGGTCCATACTGTCCCATCCGTCCGTCCTGTTTTAAGACGATGAGGTGTGGTTTGTGGGTGATTTGCCTATTAATTCTAGTAGATCGAGCGATTGCATAGAGGTTCCTTCGTTAATATTGTTAAACCCCCGGGCTTGTTCAAAAATAAATGCAAGAGAGAAATCACTAATATTCAGTAAAGTAATACTTTGCTAATGAGTTCATGAATGTTTTGAGTCATACGTCTTAATAATGTATTGACGATGATTACTGTTGTTTAACCCTGGGCGAACCTTAATTGAGCAAACCAAGGTATCAAAGACAGACAAGCCATAACAATATGGTTTTATCTTTAAATACGGCAGATGGAATTGAGAGAGTTATGGCTGCTCTTTCTCACAGTTAGAGCGATTTGGTAATTTTTGTTCACACTATTCAATTTCCTACGGTTTCTTTATTCCCCAACCCTTTCCTACCCACTACTATCTTGTAGGCCCCTATGTACATTATGGTGTACTAGAAAAGGTGATTCCGGAGAAATCACTTTTGAGCGTGTGAGTCACGTGATAGCAGTGCACCGTTCAGAACCAAAACAGCAGCAGCAGCTGCATTACGCTCGTAGCAACGATGTAAATAACTCAAGCTGCTTTGACATCAAAATGGTGTTACACCTTCGTTTTCAACAAAGTAATAAAAAAACACACTAAGAGATGTATAATAGAAATGATTTGAAACAGAAACTGCTGTTGCATATATGAAGTGGAAAACAAAAAGAAATTGTTTATATTTTGCCAAGAAATAGCCATAGCTACAGGTTGATTTTGCCGTCCCCATCCTTCTGGAGAAAAAGTTATTTTATATCTAAGCAAATAGTCTCACTTTCTCCCAACTTGTGATGAAGTCGAATGAAAAAAATAATTCTCAAATGAATCCTGGTTGTTGTTGCTACGACAGCGTCAGTCGTTGGCGGCAGCTTCTTTGGTACACCTTGCACGGTAAATACTACTATTTCGATTATATATACATGCAAATATATATATATATATATATATATATATATATATAATTTGGTGATCGTTACTGTTTTGTCTTTTGAATTTTATTTTGGCTTTATTTTACAGCACCAAATATTGAAATTAGTCGAGTATTTATTTGTTTTTGCTAAAGCTAAATTCTTTGTTCTTCAAATAAAAACCCAAAACAACTGCGATTTTACATATATATGCACATACGTGTATATCTCTTTCTGTGTGTGTGTGTATATATGTGTGTATATATATATATATATGGCGAAGGTTTTTAAAAAATAATTTCCGGAAGTAGCGTGGTTGTCTCGACTGGACCTTCGCCTATATATAAATAAACCGTTAGTTTCTTGACTTAAAAACTCACCCAAGAACTCTCTGTATTTCTACCAATTCTCTTTCTGTT